>MJUU01012664.1:14268-32337 GCA_002080025.1 Modiolus philippinarum | reverse complement strand
AAAAGATTCGTTGAAAACATTGCATACATGATGTCACCGGTACCAGATCGCATCTTGTGGTGTTACGGAGAATACCAGCCATTGTACGAGACCGTGCGAGGTGTTGAATTTCGAGCGGGACTACCAAACTTGGATACGTTAGACCCAGAACAGAGAAGTCTCATCATCATCGACGACTTGTTGGCAGAGACGGACGACAGAGTAGCCTCCCTTTATCACCATAGAAACATCAGCGTGATATACATCGTGCAGAATCTGTTTCACAAAGGAAAACACCATAGGACCATCAGTTTGAATGCGCACTACATGGTGCTGTTTAAAAATCCCAGACACGTGTCGCAGATTTACAGCATGGCTCAACAGATGTTTCCCAGAAATTCTTCGTACATGTTACAGGCATTTGCCGCAGCCACATCCGAACCTCACGGTTACTTGCTCGTAGACATGCAAAAACAGACCCCTGACAGACTCAGATTTAGAAGTCGTATCTTCCCGGGCGAAACACAAACCGTGTATTTGGACGAATAAATAAGGACGCGAAGACGGCTCGACGTCAGTCGTGATCGAGACGCCGATGTGGTAACATGGTATCTCCAAGTTTGCGAAAACACGCCAAGGTTTTGTTGTATCTACAGAAAACCAAACCCTGCATCAGTAAACAAATCATCGCCAAAGCCGACCGCAGTTTGGTGGACTGTCTGTGCGAGTGTGCCCACAACATTTTGAAGGGGAACGTACATTTGACCCAAGCGCAGAAGACCAAGCTCAGGAAACACAAGACCGGTTTGAGGACCCTGGCTAAAAAGTCGGTCAGTCTACAAAAGAAGAGAGCCGTTTTACAGAAAGGATGTTTTCTCGGGTCTTTACTGGCACCGCTCGCTTCCGTGGTTGCACCGTTGATATCCAAACTATTCCAATGAGGACCGTACATTTAATCCACACCAACCACTTGCAACAAAGACCCAAACCCCCCGTGGAGCAGAGGGTACAGGTCATGGATACGTTGGACAGAGAGATGAAGGAAGTACTGGATAGAGTAGACGTCCCCGTAGACGAACGTCTGAAACTCCACGATCAAGCCTTGTTTAGATACAGAAACGTATTAGACGATTACAGACCTACCCCCACAGTGCAGTCTACTTTACCACAAACAAATCAACCGACTCCGGCGAACGAAGACCCAATGGACCAGGAAATAATGGACAGCGTGCCCCAGACTCTAAGAGCAAAAGCAGCACTGTTGTTGAAAAAAATGAAAGCCAGTCCAGACATCGCTTGGAACGAAAAGGGGGAATTACAATTCAAAGGAAGCACCGTGAGGGGAAGTCACGTGGTGGATCTGGTCAACGACGTATTGAGAAAGAGGAAAAGATTTAACCCGGAAGGATGGGAAACATTCGGGGACGCCCCGAGAGAAGCTAACGTACCACAAGATCTCAAAGGACACCAAGACAGATGGAATTATATACGACAATCCAAAACACCAGCATCGAACCGTTGGCAGAGAACGCAGAGATTTCCTTGGAGAACAGCGCGACCGAGGTCACCAGAGTTTTCGACACCGAGGGGAAAGCCTTGGTCACCCTATTAAAAACCCGAGCCGATTCCGAAAACCGTCAGTTCGCATCATGGAGTTGCAGTATTACAACCTATCCGCTCCCGGAAGCTACGGAGGGTTGAACAAATTCAAACCCAAAGGATACACCCGCAAAGAAGTAAGAGAATGGTTGCAGACCCAAGACCCATATACCTTACACAAACCGAGTTTCACCACCCGATTGCCACAGATGTTGGATCTGGACGGGACGTGGGAGATAGGACTCGCCGAAATACAGTACCCACACAGTTGGTACAACATGCGTAAAGACGAAGGATGGATACAGTTTACGAACAAACACAAAGAGAAACATATGTTTGTATTACCAGAAGGTTACTACGCAAACCCGAGAAGAATCGTCAAGGAGATCGAAAATATGAGACACCAAAACGATAAGATAAGAAAAGTGTTTTCCATGGATATAAGCGAAGTGAACCACAAAGTCAAAATACGAGTCAGAGACATGTCGGAAGTGTTCACCAGTCCCTTGTTAAAGCTGCTCCTCGGATTCGATAATCTTATATTGGGACCGGGAACGCACGAAGCGCCCTACGTATCGGACGTTCACCAAGGACTCCATTCTCTGTATCTGTATTGCCCTCTAATAGAACCGAGGATGGTGGGGGACGCCATGGTTCCCTTATTGAGAATAGTACCGGTGTCGGGCAGAGACGGAGAGATGAGAGCGAGCACTTTTGACCCCATACAGTACTGCACTCTAACACAGCGGCGGTTCCAGGACATACAGATAGATATAAGGGACGACATGGGAAAGGAAGTGCCATTTGAACGAGGGCGAGTGGTGGTGACATTTCATTACAGAAAGAAGAAGACGTATTTAGAATGAGACCACCCTACAGAAGCGACGGAAGATATTTCCACGATTTTTACCTCCGCCAAGCGGGGCACGGATACCCCGTGTACGCCGGGGTAGATTTCAAAGAGGTCACGGTCTGGGAAGCATATTCGGAGGTCTGTTTAAGGCGACCATGCCCTTACTGAAGAGTGGAGCCAAAATCTTGGGCCGCGAGGCCCTGAAAACGGGACTCAGCATCGCAGGAGACGTGGTTCAAGGAAAGAATCTGAAACAGGCCGCCAAAACCAGATTGAAAAACACCGGACAACAGATGTTACAGAGAGCTCTGGCCCGCTCTGGACCTCCCGGAGAAATTACTATACAAGGAGCCGCACGCAAGAAAAGAACCAGACGTCGTCAGACCGGGCAACGGAACACATCGAGAGACATCTTTGGATGATGGCTCTCGTCCACCCGCAGTCGTGCGAATGTACCAAATCGGAACTGGACTTGTTCGGAGTTCCACCCACCCAGACCAGCGTGGAACACGGATATTGGGAACAAAAGGGGTTGACTTCGACCCTGACGGATCAAGGCCCATACGAATTCGTGGTGAGCGGGGCCGGAGAAGATTACATGGATTTGTCCAATACCCATTTGTTCGTGGAAGCACAGATCGTCAAAGCAGATGGATCTAACCTGGACGGAGATTACGACATGGGACCCGTCAACTTGTGGACGCACTCCTTGTTTAGCGACGTGAGTGTCAGGCTAAACGAAAAGCTGGTATCCCTTCCAACTAGCATGTACCCGTACAGAGCTTACCTGGGAACATTGCTTAGCTACGGACCGGTCGCAAAAGAGTCGCAGTTGACAGGAGTCATGTGGTACAAAGACACCCCGGACATTTGGAGAGCAGAAAAGACGAAGAAAACAAGGGATTCAAAGAAAGAAAATCATTGATCGCAGAGAGCAAGACCGTGCAGATGATGGGAAAACTACACCTGGATCTGTTTTGTCAAGAAAAATACCTGTTGAATCAAGTGGAAATGAAAATAAAACTGAGAAGAAGCAGAGACGTATTTGCCCTGATGGGAGCCACAGACGCCTTTAAGATCAAGATCAAGGACATTATCCTCTTTGTCAGAAAAGTACAACTCAGTCCCGCCGTCAGAATGGGACACATAAAAGCCTTGGAAAAAACCAGTAGCAAATACCCCATTCGCAGAGTGGAGGTCAAAGTAGACACCGTACCAAGAGGAAACACCAATTACGTACAAGATAACATGTTTCTAGGACAGATGCCCAAGAGATTGGTGATTGGATGTGTGGATAGTAGCGCTTTGAACGGAACCATCACTCAAAACCCGTTCAATTTCAAACATTACAAGATCAACTTCCTGGCCTTAAATGTGGATGGAAAACAGATTCCCAGCAAACCCCTACAGCCAGACTTTACCAGTGATGGATACACCAGGAGTTACGTGGGGCTCTATACAAGCATGGGGAAGATGTTCCAGGACGAAGGAAATACCATTTCAAGAGAAGATTTTGGAAAATGATACACATTGTTTGGATTCGATCTCACCCCCGACATGTCAGAAGTGGGAACGTTCCAGCTCATAAAACAAGGAAATTTACGCCTGGAGATTCATTTTGCAGAAGCTCTCCCAGCCACCGTCAACGTGGTTTTGTATGCCGAATTTGACAACGTCATAGAAATTGACAGGAACAGACAAGTCTTGTTTGACTACAGCGCCTAAATGAACACTCAAGAAATAGAAGTTCTGAAAAATGACCCCGCAACCAGAACGTGTTTAAAAGGGTGTACGCCAGAAACAGATTACCCAGAAGATTGAACGTACCTCCGGCACTGGTGGGAAACACGCACCCGGATACGCTGAGCGGAGAACATTGGACTGCCATGTACATTGACGCTAATTCCAGGGGAGAATACTACCGCCCCATCAAGCCGCATATTTGACTTTCCTGAATAAACATTGTCGCACCTGGACCTACAACACCGCCAGAGTACAAGAAGAAGGGAGCACGGTGTGCGGACAACATTGCATTTATTATCTGATTCATCGATGTAGAGGATATTCCATGACCAACATCACGGACTCAGAGAAGCAACGGACACAGTACAGATTTTTGTGGATCATTTCATCAATAAAGATTGAAAAATGTCATTTGCGTTACTTGTTATTTAAAAGATACATGAGAGATATAACAATTTTATTCCCACATTCAATACTCAGCTTTTATCATGGTTTCTATCACAGAGAAAATTTTAGTCTTCCCGGGAACAATCTCTTTGTTTAACAACAGATTTAAAAATCCATATTTCATATCGCGACTTATTTGGGCACTACACACACTATTCATCCAAACGAGAATTGCATCTTTTTCTACGGCTTCTTCAAACGCTTCTACGCCATACAAATTAAAATGTTCCATGGGTGATACCATTAAACAGCTGTGGTGTGTTTGACTGGGGTGATCTATTTCACACCCATGACAATATTTAGTGGTCAGTTCCTCGATCTTAGTTTTCACGTGCCTTGCAAATTCCAACTTGTACAATTGATGGGTTCTTTTAAACACAGATTCTTCAGCCATGTCTGTCAATAAAGAAAATACACAATATAAACATCACCATAGTCCGTTCGGGTTACATTCACAACAATACATTGCACTTTCTATATTTTGGTGTGTAAATTGACAGGGTTGAACCTGCTGACTGTTCGGACTCAGAGTGGAAATGACTGAATTCACGTCTTTGAGTTTTTCGTATTGGTCAAAGCTCAACGACACCCCTTGAGGTGGGGTTGTATTCTATCGGCCATGGGAGAAAACCAATAATGACGGAAGTGAATCTTCTCTTCCGGGCTCTCGGCACTCACGAACAGGTTGCCTCCTAAATGTTTGTGAATCGAGGCTTATCTGTTGTGTGACATAAAGTGTACGACCTCGTCTAGATCGTCCATGGTGTATTCCAGAAGTTTCCATCTTTTCGCGGGAAAATAAACGTTCATCGTGTCTTTCTTTAAAGCGACACCTTCCGGATCTACGATTAAATATCTGCCACCCCCTAAATCGAAACGGGATTGTTCTGGAAAACATACATCCATGTCTTCCTTGTCCGGGCTGACATTATGGAGACTAGGTCGTTCCTACCCCGGATCAATAACGCGTCACACAAAGCTTGCATTCCTTTCTGTCCCTTCTCGGGCAAAAGTTCTAACAGTGCCCTTGCTCTGTCTTTTCTCGTCGACTGTTGAGACACGAATACTCTCTGTCTGACGGACAAGACGTGCTTTAAGTTTTCCAAAAGGTCGTCTACGGATATCTCGTTCACCAACAGGGCGTAATTTTTTGACAACGTGTGTTCTTGTTGCATCTGAAAACATTCAAATTACATATTTTTAACCACTATTTTAACACGGATGTCGTTAGACAGTACAAAGTCACGAATGCATTCTACATATTTACACCAATCTCCACCTGCAAGTCCACAGCCGATGCGATATGGCATGGCCACGGTCTGAATGTTTAATGAACGTAATTGTTCTAGACAATGTCGAAACCACATTATTCTATTTTCTTTGGTGTCTTCGTAAGGGGGTATGCGTCTATGACTTCGAAACGGAGTTCCGTAATCCCATTGGCCGAGAAAGCAAACTACATCCGGTTAACTTTTGACCGGGGAACGGAACAAGCTTAAGTTGCCGGGTACTCCCCTGTCTGCTGGCACCGCAAGATTTCTGTTTCCCACGGCGCGGCGGTATGAATAGATATCTGCCCATGGATATTTGTGAGCGATAATTTTTGACAACCCGTGAGATTTGACGCAGAGACAATTAACTTGATGTACAATAACATCCACATCTTCAATAGTTAACAGATCACCATTCACAAAATTCATGTCCTACAACAAAATTTTATTTGAGTAATTTTATATTTTGGTGTTTCATCTCGAGTACATTTACCCATTGGGAATACTAGTTACAAGAAAAACGTCTTACCTTCAAATGATACTGAAGTCTTTATAAATACTGGATGAAATCCGAGATATATACTTTGTCCACAATTCAGATATAACACGTCTGATCGCTTTGAAAACCACTGTTGAAATGACGCTTTCCAATTTCAAATTTACCTGTGTCGGTTATGAATCGAAGGCTCTGATTGGTCCGTGACTATTTCAAACATGAGGGAAAGACTCGAATTTGTCCGTTTTTAAATATTTGAATTTCAAATTTGGAGGGAAACGCTTTCATTGGTCCGTTTTGGACATTGTCACTTCCGTTGACGTCATACTTCCGGTCACGTGACTTCCGGTGACGTCATACTTCCGCCTGGTCCTCTTGGTCCTCCTCTGTGGTGTTAATAGCAGGGTGTTTTTGAATAAAGAAAATCTGCAATAACAAAAGCGGCTGACCACTGATGAGACCAACCACTTATTTAAAAATAGGGATCAAAACACCTACATAATGAAAAAAAAAGAAAGAAAAAAAACGGAAAAATTAACAATGACCGAAACGTACAATAATAGGTCAGAATCACAATAACACTTAAAATCGAACAACTCAATAATTTTGGAAATACAGTACAAGATAAGCTCTCAATAACTGAAAATGGCAGTATATAACCAACACTAATCAATTGTGCAAGACATATGCTTGTCACTATGGAACAATACTTATGGTGGCTTTTGAGTTTGGCCTTGGTGATTTTCCTTCACAAACGTTTAATTTCTTGAATATCGTATCACAGCTAGGCAATATTCTCAATATCGGAGACAATCTCCTAATCGGGGGAATGTCTCCAAATGCAGAGACTTTTGGTCGGTTGAAGCTTTTAGGAAGTTACAAATTTTCTCCCTTCGTCTCCAAATTAGTATGGCACTCATTTAGCGCTCTTTATCAAAACAGTGAATTCTGTTGTATTAAATGACATATTCTGATTTACGAAGACGATTGCTCTTGGTATATTTTCCCAGACTTCTGACCTTCAAGGTTATTGTGCTGGTCGTTAACCCAATTATTCCCACGGAAAGAAAAAAATGCCATGTTTTTAGAATACTGGCATTTTTACTTATTGCAAAAACAATATCTGTCCATTGCTTTAACAGCGTGACAGTTTTACATTTTTTGTGAAATGTAAATTTGCTCATAGGTGCCTATATGTACAGTTTTACATTTATAACTAAAAATGCAAATTTGCCATGTAAATGTTTGGACACTATTTACTTTTTTGAAAAAGTAAACTGTCGGCCGCTATCGGCCATCGTACAATAGACATATTAATAACGCAAAAAAAAAATCTTTTATTAAATAATGACACTTTGATTAGCTAGACCCCAATGTTAAAATCCCCTGGGTGTATCTGCAATTGAAACGCTGATTGGCATAAAACGTCACATGTGACGTCATCATTTAAACATCGATAAGTTTGTTGTAATTTTCACAAAATTTTATATGTTTAACGTACTATCGGTAAGATATAAATATTACACAGTTTATTAGTTAACTCATGAGAGTAAAGACGAATGGAGAAAAAAAACAAATAAGAAATGCCTTTATTGTTCATTTTCGGCTTGAAAACACACTGAAAGTGATCACATGAAGTTTGTACAATTATTATTCTAGAAAGTATAGTTTCGTTTCATCATATACAGATTAGTGTGTGTTGTAATGACAACTTGAGCTTATTAAAACTGAAAAATTGTGTGTACATTAAGATCTCACAAAAATTATTTAGAGGCGAACCTGTTAAATATTCCGATCAAAAGACCATTATGAATCACTGGACAGTGTATCTACTAAAAATTAAACTTATGTTAAAATCTTGTTTTTTTCCCTGGCGATTCAACAAACAGCTTTAGTGGTTGTTTATTGAATATTCTAGCCAAGGGGATCATTAAGATGTAACATTGTTTGCTTCTGTTATTTGTTTTGTTTTGTATATCTCTATGCATGCATTTAGGGAGAGGGCTGTTATAGGCTTTGCCTGTTGCCCAATCATTTTCTTTATTGGATTAATTAAGTTTAAATCAAATCAAGGGACTATTCAAAATTCATATTTGACCATATAGATTTTTTGTTTTGTGTCACTGTTTCAAAGGATATTTTCCCATCATCCAAACGTCTGTTTTAAAATTGAGATATTAAGTGAAAATGCTTCAGATCATATTGTTTTTTTTTGGTTCTCCACCAGTTTTTAAACATCTTTGAGTTTACAGTCTTCCAAATGTTTTCAATTTATCTGCACTGAAAAGACATAAGTTGTCGTAATGGCCATATGCAGAAACTAAATTTACAGCTCGGTATTTACTTAGAAGAAAATACCTTTTATGTCCACGGAAAAGTTAGTCAATGCTCAAACTGCAAAGAGATTTGTATTTCCTGATTTTTTTAAGGAAATACCCATCGCAAAAGTCTTATATGTACTGTATTTGACAGCAACTTGCACAAATAAGCCATACAGATGATTCAGTGAAAGCAGCTAATGATCGCGTACAGTTTCATATAGTAACAACTAAGCGGACAGACTGAATACACAAGGTAGCAACTAGGCGGACAGACACAATTCACTGGATGTGCATGAACAAACGTCTTTTGTGGAAATTCTAAGGCACCACTAGCAGATGTAAACGTATGCGTGAGTAGCCTGATGGTTCTTGTATCTATCGCATATATTATGTTTAGTCAAAGCGTGTATATAATTATAAACAAGAAATTTAAGACGTTCGAGTCAGTATTTTTTATCTCAAATCTAATAATTAATCCCGATTTAAGAACATATTCAGTTATCTCATGTATCCCCAAAATGGTATAAACTATTCCAAGTGTTCACGTGCATTGATATAGCTTAAATTTTTCTCAACTCATCAATTATTATTCAATACAGAGCCTGAAATGATGTCCAAAAAGCGAAAATCTTAGACGACAACTACGATTAAGTGGTCGGACAGTTCAGCAACTTTCGTTATGGTTCACTGTCCGGTTATACCCTGTGTATTAGGTCATTAACAAATAACAGATGTAAAATATCCTGTGTTTGAACATTGATCAGAACGCTAGGCAGTTTATTTTTCAATTATGATTATTATATTTTAGGCATTGGTAATAAAGTGAAAGGTATAAAGAGTAGAGGTGAATTAAAAAAAAAAATAAGAAATGACTTAAAATTGTTCATTTTCGACTTGAAGTCTGAGAGCACAGTGAAAATGATCATATGAAGTTTATATCGTCATGTGTTGTATAAATGACGAGCCTATTAAAACTTAAAGGAAGTGTAATAGTCCGATCAAAGGTCATTCTGAGTCGCTGAACACTATATTCTTTTCAAAGATTATGTTCTACTCATTTAAACCTTGGTTTTTGGGTCCTTGATGGTTCACCAAACAGCTTTAGTGGTTGTTTATTGAATATTCTAGCCAAGGGGACCATTAAGAGGTCGCAAAACAATATTTTTTGCTTTTGTTATTGGTATTGTTTACCTTATGCATATATTTAAGAAGAGGGTTTGTATAGGCTTTGTATTATCCTTTCATTCACCATTTGCCTGTTGCCCAGTCCTATTCTTTATTGAATAAGTTTAAATCAAATCCAAGGACAATGCAATTTTTATTTGACCATGTAGATTTGTAATCAAAACAACGGCAGTAGAATACCGAAGTAACAAAGCACAAGATTACATAAATCAAAGTCCAGATACAAGGCAAAATCAAGAACACCAGAAGACGGAAGACCACAGACACTACATGCCTACAAAACACACAACCACTACATATACAACACAAAAAACTAAAGCACTAACAGTGTGAACTCTAAAAAAGAAAAGAAACAGAGTGACATCAAGTGCTCCGGAAGTGTAAGCATGTCCTGCTCTGTATACAGTACCCGTCACAATGTCAGTGGGTCAATCCAGGGTAAAGTCAAAACCGGTAATGTCAAATCGGGAAAGACGTGAATCTAGCTGAAAATGTCAGTTTTCATTTGTGACACTGACATTTCATATCTATCTATGATGTCGTGGTGACGGCCATAGAATTTCTGAAGGGACGAAAGAAACAAGGGCTGAACATATCCCTGACTCAGCAGTTTTTGTGACAGTGCTTTTGCTCTTTCCACAAAGTCACTGTATGAACTGCACGCTCTACAGTAACGAATTAATTGTGAAATATACACTCCATATACTGGGGAGGTAGGTATATTGCTGCAGAGAAAGGGAAAGTTCACAACTGGAAAGTCAAAATCATCACGTTTGTCATATAGCCTAGATTTAAGACGTCCATGTTCGTCAATGTATAACAAAAGGTCAAGGTATGAAGCAGAATTTGGTGTATCGGTTGTCTCTTTAATTTCAAGTTCACTGGGGTAGATGCGATGTAAATATTCTTTAAATCTTGGGTTATTAAGAGAAAGTACATCGTCTATATATCTGAAGCTGAAATTAAAAGTCTGGGCTAGTTGTTTTTGTTGTAATAGCCCTTGAAAAAACTTTGCTCCATACGAAAAAAGGAAAAGGGTCAGCTAAAAGTGGTGCTCAATTTGTTCCCATTGGAATTCCTATTGTCTGTCGAAAAACGCGGCTTCCACATTCAACAAAAATGTTGTCGATAAAAAATTCAAGCATTTTTATCACTGTTTGAGGAGAGCTGTTCAAGGAGATCTTTGGAATTTTTAAGAATCCACATCTGATTCACGCCGCTTGTAGAATAGGCTTTTTCGCAGTAGCTTTTGAGACCATCCCTAACTACAGTAAGTAAAGTGGTAAGGAGTTTGGATAGGGCCTTAGTCGTGCATCTGGTAGATCCTGCAATGAATCTCTACTTCTTATTAACCTTAGGCACCCAGTAAATGTAAGGGAGATAATTGCTATTTTCATCCACCTTGATACCGAAGGATGCTAACACAACTGTGATTTGTGATTATCTCGTCCCTGTGTAATGTAGTTGGGGTATAAGTAGGATTGCCAGATGAAGTTTCAATACCCATCTCCTTAACAAGACAGTCAAAATGGTGTTTCTTACATACAAACACAATATTGTTGGAAGCTTTGTCTGCAGGTACTATGACGTATTTTTCCTGGAGGTTTGTTACTGTTTTTGCAACAAGATGATAATCAAATATGAATGATAATGTGTTGGTAAGGTGAGCTGCAAAGGTAGAATATATGATTCCGAAAATAAAATATAGCTTTCGGTAACCGGGTCATTCCTCCTCGTAGGAAATCTAGAGTTGTAACATAGTACAGGATGAACATTAGGTGGGTAGTAAATAGATAGAAGAAGGATAAGGTAACCGAAAGCTTTATTTTATATAGCCTAGGTGGCCGAGTGGTCTAGGGCGCTGGACATAGTGCAGGCGGTGTTGCCTTAGATGACAACAAGCAGGGGTTCAAATCCAGCCGAAGATCTTGCTGGATTTTCCGATGTTAACAGGTTTAAAAAGATGATTTTCATCACTGTTGGCATTCGGAATCATATATTCTACCTTTACAGCTCACCTTACCAACACATTATCATTCATATTATACAGAGCTGTGTGCAACACTATTATCTATATACCTAATGTATCTTACCTGTTGCAACCTTATCCTTCTTCTATCTATTTACTACCCACCTAATGTTCATCAACTCTAGATTTCCTACGAGGAGGAATGACCCGGTTACCGAAAGCTATATTTTATATAGCCTAGGTGGCCGAGTGGTCTGGGGCGCTGGACATAGTGCAGGCAGTGTTGCCTTAGATGACAACAAGCAGGGGTTCAAATCCAGCCGAAGACCTTGCTGGATTTTCCGATGTTAACAGGTTTAAAAAGATGATTTTCATCACTGTTGGCATTCGGAATCATATATTCTACCTTTGCAGCTCACCTTACCAATACATTATCATTCATATTATACAGAGCTGTGTGCAACACTATTTATCTATATGATAATCAATTATACTGCATGGGCGTTCCAGTTTTCATAGATGTCAATTAAAGTAATATAAATGTTTTGAGTCACTGTTTTATAAGACATTTCCCCATCTCTCTTTCTGTTAAGTGACCATTACTGTTATGACATTTATTGCATACTTGTATACAGTTAATTGGATATAAGAATTTATTGCATCGGTATTTCCTGATATATAGTTCAATACAAGAAACTGGTCATTAAAACATCTATTCATCTCTATTTGGCATGAACCTGATTAATTCCTGTTTTGACACAAGTCACCATTTAAACGATTTATTTACAATAAACTAGAACGAAGGAAAAATTAAGAATATATGCCAATTTGACAGTCTTCATTCCGTATATGGCACTCGGTAGATGTCCTTGGTACTGGATTTGGCTTCCTATTTCGATATTTTTGGAAATGAGTACTTCGTTTTGGACTACTTTTGGATAATGGCTTTCAATTTTATTTGATTTTAATGCTGCTGATGAGAGGTTTACTCCTTGAAACAGGTGTACAGCATAACGAAATTTATTGATTTTTATGCAACTTCGGTATTTTTTGTATTTTGAAAAAATCAGAATAAATATTTATCGGTATAGACTGATTCAGGTTACATGCCAATTTAAGAAAACCAGGAGAGATTTAATTTACATTTCTGTCAAAAAAGGAACCCTAGATTTTTGTATTGGTACTAGCATTTAATCATTTTTTGAGGTCAGGATATCTTTCACTCGTTTACGCAACTGTACGTCGTTTTCTATTTTGGTATTTGCTACACCCAACTCGAGAGGAAGAAATTTCTTACACTCGCGAAACAGAAGTGAGGGTCTTCAATGTGATCTTAAGAAAGCACCTATAAACCTTAATTTCATTTGGAAATTTGTCTATATAAGGTATTTTACACTTTAACAAGTCTGATTCATCTAAGGTGTATATTCATTTCTTACTGATGCTATATAATGATCATAATAAGGAATCATGTAGTAAAGATGGGATATTGTCAGTAATTAATATCCAGTCTCAGATACAAATCTTCCTTCCTATATTGAATTTGTAAATTAGATCAGGCCATTGAATTTTTTACATGAATTGTTAGGAATAAACATATTAATGACGAAGAAAACATCACCATGTAAAAAAACTATATAAAGATACTGAAATATAAGAATAAGGGCCAAAGTTTTTGTAATGTTTAAAGTGAACTCACTTTACAGTTGAAAAGTGTACTTGTCTTCTCTTAGTCTTTTTGTTGCGCAACGGATGACTGCGATAGTAAGAAAACTTTGCTAGTTATTTTTAGGTTTCTTGAAGATCTTGCACCAATGACCAAAAGAAAAGATACATGGATGTAACGTTTTTTGACAAAAAGAGTAATGAGTTCCGCTCAAACTTGTGCAAGGGGTCATCTTGAACTTACTATGAAGTGTGAGCAAAATGCGTTGTTGAAGGTCTCAAGATGACTTCAAGATGAAGAACAACAATAAATGTGTTCTTTCGTTGCTTGGCATGTATTTGTAGAAACTTTGTCTGATTTGCATTTCATTGTGTATTGCTATATATCCTTTCCAAAGATTAGATGTTTAAAATCATAGTCAAAGGATCATTTAGTGTTCATGAAACAACTTAAAGTGGTGCAAGTCAATAAAGTTAAAATACAGATCTTTGTTTTTTAGGTCAGTTTAGATCAGGAAATGCATAAAAAATATATAAATACCAATGTTGCCTAATAAACGGTAAATACTGTACACGTGTTTTAGGGGTAATATCTCATCAGCAGCATTAGAATCAGATTATATTGAAAGCCAGAATCAAAATAATAATAATAATAATAATAATAATTTAGTACACTGACATTCGGATCTAAAAATTTATTTAACAGATGCATATATATATTTCATTTATTAAAAAATAATTCCTAGTATTAGATAATGAATTCTAATATTACTGAAATGAATTCAAATATTAAAAATGAATTTCTAAAATGAGCAAATACATGTTTAGAGTATTTTCTACAAGCAAGTGTTATAAGCATGAAATTTCTCATTTTGTTTCATTTAAATTCGGCAATTTAGTCTGATGTCAATGTTGCAGATTCTGTTTTGATTATATGGACTAAACCAGATTTGAACATGTATGAAAAAAATATCATTTTCGTGTTTTATTTGGTGTCGTATGTATAATCCTAGGGGCATTAAAATCACGATTTTCATGTTTTATTTCGGTCTTTATTTGAAATAAACAAATGTAGCGGGTACGAAATATTTGGAAATTCGGAATAGGTCAAATGTGCCGGATACAAAAAAAAATCTTAAGTACATGCTCTTTTTGAGTAGTATTTGACGTGTATGAAAAGTGTGTCTTTTTGTAATAAATAACAAAATACTCAGGTTTACTGTGAATTTAGTTTCTGCATATTTTAATTGTTTCTTTGTTCAAGTTCTATTTGGAAAATGTTGTTTAAATCAAATATGCCATGTATGTATATTTTCATGTTTTATAATGTGATGGGTGTGGAATATCCCTATTTTCATGTTTTGTTTTGGTAATATTGACATAAACAGATGTGACAAACAGGAAACATTCTCGTTTATCATGTTCAATTTTGGTAATATTGATGGGATTAAATGTGACAAGTACGATATAATTTGATAAATTGTCAGATTTTTCCGGTGTTTTTTCACCTGCTTTGTTTTTTTTACACTATGGGTTTCGGCCCTTGACAATTATGTTTGGTAGTTTTTGTAATGACCCCCATTTTTGATACCAAAGTTGACAGACAGTTGGCCCTTTCGACAACTTATGTTTCTTCGGTGCAGAACAAATGTTGTCTCAATTTGTGTTAATTCTGTATGTGTTCAATTCAGATTTTTGATTTTAGATTTAAATTTACACATTTCTCTATCTTTTTGCTTCGGGATTCTTTTGCCGATATATCATTAACGTTTCAATTAAATATTTCCTTTGCTACACTAAGATTTGCAAGGGCGTCCATCTTGGGTTTATGATCGGTACTTAAACCATACATTTCTTTAATGACCATGTTTTACCATGATTAGTTAATATCGACTTGACGTATGAAAGAGTTTTCAAGAATGAACAATTTACAAGATTTCCCTACAGCGTCCCATGTTAATTGATGGCCATCTTGGATGAGATGAATACCTGCCGGACATATGTTGAAATTGTAGCTCTTATTAAGGTGAACACTTTTTTTATTCAAACTTTACCTCTTTTACGACTAGTTTTGAAAATAAAACGAAAACCATTGAAAAACATGAAAATTCGTCGAAAAAGCAAAGTAACTCCTGTATGGTTGGTCAATTTTCTTGAAAATTGCAGCATATGTAGATCTTGACTGTCATGTTTAACATTTTTGTATGGTCACATAAAGTCTACTGTCTCCTATAGTTCTTAATGAATAAAACAATTATTTCAACATTTTGCAAATTTCACGAAAAAATGCAATAACTCTAACACGGATATTCGTATTTTCATCAAAATTGCAGGGCAGGTAGATCTTACCATCCTGATCAATTTTAATCAGTCAGATTTATTTTTATATATTAAACGCTTTTCGAATTATTTGAAAAAAATTAAAAAGACAATTGTTCAGAGAACAATTGCAAGGTCTTTCCCAGTCAATGTTGTGTTTAGTGTTATGTTTTGTCATGTCACATGTTTAAAATCATCTTGATGAGATGCGTATTGTCTCCAATATATTAGAGTAGCCATTTCTAATCGTTTTAAAGATTTTACGTTAAAAAAACGAAAAAATTGGCAATGACCTTGACCTTTGACCTTGATGACCTTTGACCTTGGGATCAAATTGAAGGTCTCTTCTTACTGATTAATTTGATATGTTACATGACAATACTATCTGTAAAGGTTTAAAAGTTATACACAAAAAACCTGTTTCCGAAACACGTCAAGGGCAATAACTCTTCAGGGAGTCATCGGAGAGCTTCGATCTGAATGAGACAAATGTAGCCCTTGACATGGTGAACATTTTTGCTGATATAATTTTTCAGCTATCTATTACGGTTATTAAGTTTATATGCTAACAAGGTCAAAGGTCAAGGTCAAAGGTCACAGATGACCTTCAACCTGTACTCAAATTGAAGGTCTTTTCATGCTGATTACTTTAAACATATATGTTGACTATATTATCTGTTAGCGTTTAAAAGTTATTCGCAAAAAACCGATTTACCGAAACGCGTCAAGGGCAATAACTCAAAAACGGTTGGTCGCAGAGTTTTCGTTCAATCGAATCAAATGTAGATCTCAATGAGAGGAACATTTTTGCAATATAATGTTTTTATAAATTTTTTATCGTTTCCGAGATATAGCGAGAACAATATTTCNCGGATCTGAAAAACAACTTTTTTGCAGGGGACCATCTAAGGACTATTGTGGCCAAGTTTGGTTTCAATTGGCCCAGTAGTTTCAGAGAAGAAGATCTTTGAATGAAAAGTTTACGCCGGACAGACGACGGACGGATGACGGACGAAAAGTGATGGCAAAAGCTCACCCTGGCTATAGCAAGGTGAGCTAAAAACAATAAAGTCTCGGCAAACAGGAAGTACTTATGCGGTAACCTTGAAATCTGTATATACTAATCAGACCATCATGAGAAAGTATTTGCCAAAATATGATTTCATTCTGTAAAGTAGTTGTTGAGAAAAGTGTGGTTCCGGACAGACGAACGAACGGACGAACAAACGAACGAAAGAACGGCGGTAAACCAGTATACCCCCACTACTATGTAGCGGGGCTATAAAAATAGTAAGGCACTTTTTAATGCAATAAAACAAGTTTTAAAACAGAAAGTTTACCTTTAAATGAAAGGCACATTATGTAGTTACACAATACTCCCAGCAAGAATACATTTTTTCTTAGATGGAAGCCTAGAATTCTTGTCTTAACTGCTTAAAGATCGTTTTTTACATTCTTTTTATTACCGGAAATGCCGAATTTTACGATAATACATGGAACCACAACAAATAACTAAATACCGAAGTCACTGTGAAAATGAGGGACAGGAGCTGAAAAATTTCTGGAAATACCACAAATTGAACAAATCGTAAGGAAATAGTAATAAAGGGCTACGCCGAGCGCAGCATGATACGACCGCAGCATGTCGAATACTGAAATTTGAACATGAGTGCAATTCAAATAAATGAAGACAAAGTAAAGAGCTTGATACAGTAATTAAATGGACACAATAAAGAGCTTGAATCAGTTGCAATTTTGGCCCCTTTGACCCCTTGTAGCTCGATAACGGTAAGAGCAACGCAAAATCCGCTGCCATACTGCTGAAAGCTTACATCAAGAGGAATCGAAAGAAAAAACATCCTATTGAAATCCGATGAAAAATAAAGATTCTCATATATTTCGAAAATTTGCAATTTTGGCCCCTTTGACCCCTTGTAGCTCGGAAACGGTAAGAGCAACGCAAAATCCGTTGACATACTACTGAAAGCTTATATCAAGAGGAATTCAAAGATAAAAAATCCCTTCGAAATCCGATGGAAAATAAAGATTTCACATATTTCAAAAATTTGCAATTTTGGCCCCTTTGACCCCTTGTAGCTCGAAAACGGTAAGAGCTACACAAAATCTGTTGATGTTCTACTGAAAGCTTATATCAAGAGGAATTCAAAGAAAAAAATCCCATCGAAATCCGATGAAAAATAAAAATTTCAGGTAATCAGCAA
>MJUU01012663.1:36016-54555 GCA_002080025.1 Modiolus philippinarum | reverse complement strand
ATACGGATTTTGCCATGTATTATACAGTTTATCATATATTTAAACAGGAGACTACTTAATCCAAAAAAAATACTGTCAAAAATTGGCAAGAGAAAATGCATGTATGAAGAAAATTTCAAAAAGGACGGAAAGGACTGGAGTTGGTTGGAATAAAATCTACCATGTAAAGGAAAAGGTTTGCTTGATTTTTTAACTAAACCTCACAAAAAATCATCCTCAAACAAATTTTCGTTACTCCTCGCAAATTTTTTTACCCCCTCAAAAAAATTTTTTTACCCCCCCCCCCAAAAAAAATTTTTTTGACCCCCCCAAATTTGTTTACCCCTCAATTATTTTATTTTATTTAAAAAAGTCAAATTGAAAAAAAAAACAATTTTTGAAAAAGGGTATGATACAGGGCTAGCCATGCGATAAAGGGTGTGTGATAAAGGGTAAGCCATGCGATAAAGGGTATGCGATAAAGGGTATGACGTCATGAATACGGAATGAACTTCATGCACTTTATCACATATTCAAAACGTCTGTATTTATTACTAAACATATGATAAAAGGCTATAACTGGAAGTTACAACAAAATGTTTTCCTTTCTAACTGAAAACTGTAAAATTGCAGTTATGACCTTACAATTCTACTACGACTATTTAAGGTGGATAGACACTGTTGCGCTGCGCAATTCAATCGCGCATTTGAAAAATATGGAGTCGAATACGGATTTGGTTTGATTTTCATGCCGGAACAGTAATTTGACAGGTTTTCCTTTGTGACGTCATAAATAATTGACAAATATACAACGTCATATTTCGTCTACTTTGCCGCGAATTAACTCCTCTTTCCCGTAAATAATGACCATTGCGGTAACTTTGTATAATATCTCCATTAAAAGCATGGTAACCTATACATTTTTTCTCCTTTTTCCGTAGTTGAGATTATAAACGATCTACTAACAAGAGTACAAAAAATTCTCATGGATAAAAGGGTCATTTCTGTTACGTGTAAGATTGCCTTTCCATATTTTCCCCGTACATTCTTTGTAAACTTAGGTGAAAAAATGGCAAAAAATGAACAAACTTCGACCTGGATTCTAGAAAAAATAAGCATAGTGACACATCCTTTTTATTGCAGATTTCAAGTGTATAGGATGGGATCTTCAATTGTTCCAATTTATAACAAAATCTCATGGATGCAAATATTAGTGTTTATCTACCTTAAGGTATTAAAAACATTCAATAGATTTTGCTTAGTTAAAAATACATAGAGACACATACAAATTCCTTTTCTTGGAATACCAATGCTCCATAACATTTTTTCCTCCTTCAAAAACTAACTAAATAATTTGGGCATGGTAATTACCGGTAGAAGCCAGTTAATGCCTTGTCATATGATACTAAGAATTCATAACAATAAAAAGATTTCTCACCTAAGTCTTAAGTTTATACCACAGTACCAGACCCAATAAAGACCTGTGCAGAGAGAGCATGATATGCCGTCCCCACTTTAGCCGGCCAAACTGATTAAATGACTGTTGGAACTTAAAACTCAATCTGACATGTTTGACCTAACTTGATAATAGGGGAAAGAAATATTTTTTACTTGTATAAATCATTGACTGGAAGATTGATTGATTGATTAAAATTGGGTTTAACGTCACTTTCAGCAGTATTTCAGCTATCTCATGACGGTCAGTTTTAGTGGTGGAGGAAGCCGCAGTGCCCGGAGAGTCTAACCACTGACCTTGGGCAGGTACCTGATATACCTTATCACTTACAATTGTAAGTCAAATGCACTCTTTTTTGTAATGTACAAAGCGGGGCACGAACTCACACCGCAGTGGTGACAGACTACAGTGGTTGTATAGGTAGTAGAACTGCCTTAACCTTCAGTTTATGGTATTCCAAACATTTAGATTTTATCTGCACTGAAGAGACATAAGTTGTCGAAATGCACAGTGCATATGCAGAAATTAAATTCACAGTAACTTTGGTATTTAGTTACTCAACCACTCGACCATCCTGACTGGAAGAAGAATGATGTATATTGTATAGGAGCAGGGCACCACTCCAGAGGACTTCTGATATGTATTAATCAATTTATCTGAACTTGAGTAATAACAATATTAAATGGTTTAGAGGAAGTGATCTATTAAAATAAAAAAATATAAATTTACTTATTTTGGGGAAAATTAAAAGTTCCATAACTCTGCAATGGAAAATCTGCCAAAGGGGGGAAAAACGATATAGTTCTCTTGTACTCCACAATCCTACAAACTTCCAAGGAAAATCATCAAAGCATTCTCCAGTAATTTTATGTAAGTTTTTAGATATTCAAAGTCCCAAAACTCTGGAATAAAAAAACAGATGATAACAAAAAAGCAAAGAAGGCAAAAGGGAGCCTTCTCTTGTCGTACCCAATGATCTTGAAGTTTCTAGAAAAATTATCAATGTGTTCTCCAGTTAGAATTTGATGTGTGAACAGACAGATGGACAAACACAGGTATACCATAGTACAATATCAAAGACAGGTGTATAAAAATCACTATGATGGGTTACATTCAATTTGTACTTCTTGTTACCTTTCTAAAAAAGAAATATAGTACATATAACCCTACATTAAATCGGTTAAAAAAAAACTTATTAAAAATTCAATAGTTCTCTGAAACATTCAAGCGTTTTATTTTAGAAGACAAAAAACTGATTGAATACTCTAAACATGTTTATTAATTTAATATGAGAACTTGAGAGGTGTTTCAAATATACTTGAATATACCAAACACCTACAATTGTTTTTACAATTGAAGATATTCTGTGGAATGTTTTGATATAATAACATCTACTGTAGAAGTACTTTTATATGTGGGTCTCAATTTTTGTGGTTTTGTGAAAAATTATTAGTTAGTGGGTTTCTAAATTCCGTGTCATTTGAGGCCTTTTCCCTTGCCAATTAAAGTAATATTGGTACATTAGGTTTTAAATTCTATTATTTAAGATATCCACAAAACCCACAAATAAGAGTACATGTACTTTCACAGAAATCTAAATGCAGTCTACATATATTTTACAGTGAAACAACTAAGGTTACTAAAGATTATTTTCAGGTAGTGGTGGGTTAAAAATATTTCTTCCTCAAGACAGTAAAATTTTCATTTTCAACATGAAAAGCTTTAGTGATTATGTTTAAGTTTTACTATCAAGAGTGAAGACATATTCTTAAGGCACAATCTACTGTAAACATGTTCATTTTCGTGGTGGCTACTTTTTGCAGTTTCTCGATCTGTGACATATTTGCAGGTAAAAATTTTCGTTGTTTTTATGAACAATTACTGCAAAAGGGGAAATTTTCGTGAGGGGTTTATTTTCACTAATTTCACGACTGGCACATATTCGCAAAAATTTCCGTCGCGTAAATATTTTTTTAATACAGACGTAATGGGAGGTAAGTGACAATCGCGAAAATAAAACCTCGAGAATATGTTTCAGAATCAAAATCGCAAATTTAAACTACTCGAAAATATCCCCCTTTACAGTAAAACATATATAGGTACTGTCTGATTGTTTCTGGGATATTTGTGCATACTAATTTTCGTGGTCTTTTGTCAACCATGAATATAGCGAAATATACACTATGAAAATTACTATATTTACAAAAAATTGAATGAGAATATTTTTCACCAATGAAATTTTGTGTAAAAAGAGAAAAATCTAAAAAAATTCTATTTCTCTTCCTTCAGATAATGGATATTTTCTAATATTTGCTTTATTTGAGCATTAATTTCTGATCAATATGAAATAATGTATGACCATATATTACTGAAATATGATTAATGATGTGTACCAATTTATGGTGTGCCACTGTATTTTCATAGTTTTAGTCAAACGTGGTAAAAATTTCAAAGTGTGTGTGATTTCTATTTTTTTTTTTTTTTTTTTTGGAAAAAGGGGGGGGGATGGAAAAATGCAGAAAATTTAATCAGAAGCAAATTACATTTAATAAAACTGGATTACCTTTGAAGTAGGTACTATGTAACTATAATTTTTATCAGAACTGTTCGTTCATTGCAACAATTGCAAGTTGAAAATAATGTCCATTTACGTATAAAAGAGATTACACAAAGTAGGTATGTCCTAATTTATTGGTAATTTGTATTAGTTTTTTTTTTATCTTGTGAAGCAAATATTTTCAGTATATGCTACATGAAAACAAAAAAAATATTGGCCATACCTACTTTGTCAAACAGCACCTCAGTGTACTACAAAGAAATCAACTTCTACAAAAACAGTTAAAATTTGAACGTCATAATCATCAGAAGTCATGTTACGGCGGGAAATGTTTTCAAATTGCCAGTTTATCGTGGATTCTCGTAAGTCACATGACGAGACTTACAGACCCTATACCAATTCTTTTACTAATCTATAGTCAATTTCCTGACTTCTTGATTTTCATTTTTCAAAATCCTTTCAATCAAATGTTTTAGTTAATTACTGATCAAAAATATAATAGAAGTTTTGTTTCTGAAACTTCAAATAAGACTTGTATACAATATTCTTTGTATCAGAAACAATAGCCCAAAAAGACAGATAGACAGACAGATTGGTATACCTATATGCCCCAAACTTTGTTTGCATTGATAAAGTTCAAATAAGGTAAAATCATGGCAAGACGAAAAATAATGAAAAATTTCATTCATGCTATTTATGGGTACATGGAATTGATATGATTTATCATGCATTAGGCTTAACAATGACATGTACCCTCTGATATCAGTCTGAATTTCAGCAGATAAGATAGGAATGATTATAAAACTTGTGGATTACATTTCGGATAATTTGTCCTTTAATGAGGGTACATTTTCTGAATCTTTGATCAACATAATGTTCATTTTTGGATTTTTTATGATTGTTATATTCAAGTTATATCTCTGAAAGTTGCTATTGTAATGTCATGAATTGAGTTTACGTTTGAGTTGTGCTTGATCCAGAATGGATGTACCAGTAATTAGCAAATAAAGCCAATTAAACAAAGTAAATTAAGTAAATTAAACAACCTTTCAAAAGCACATGACAGGAAATTCTAGTATTTTGAATTCATACTCCAAGTTTTTTTTTTAATTGAGTGCCATGTGGCTGATAATATGTTGTGATTGTCTTCTATTAGTCTTTTTCTTGGGAAACGGATGACAGCAATAGTAAGAAGGGGCCTCGATGGGGTCCCTTTCCCGATATCACGTCAATTTTTCTAAACTTTCCCGTTTCCCAAGCGGGAAAATATTTTACAAAGACTCTTATAGAGCAAACTTTTTCCAGTTTCACGGGGTGAATTTTCAATGGTTCCCGCTTCACGCTCAACACCCTTTCCCGTTTTCACATGCACTTTTTTGGCACAATCCCGTTTCCCGCTTGCTAAAAAAGAAAAATCCCGCTTCCCTCTTATACCCCATCGAGATCCACTAAGAACGCTTTGCTAGTTGATTCAATATTTGTTAACAACCATTGCAGTATTCACAAGTAGACAGAAATATGGGTGTAGCATTGTTCAATGTCTAGCTATGAATTCCGCTCAAACCAGTGCTACATGCTGTCTAAAACATACTATGCAGTAGGTGTACAGCTCATAATTGAAGGCCTCATGGTGACTTCAACAGATGAAGAACAACAATAAAAGTGTAGGTCCATTGCTTGATTTTACCATAAAATGGTGCATTTATCCCATGTCCATTCATTGTTTATCGGTAATTTGTATGAATTTCCTTTGATCTACAGAGACTTAGTATCACCGAACTGGTCACTATCACGAAGTTATTAGGTCACTTTGAAGGCGCCATGTACCGGTTGCTATGCTGACGTCATATTTTGTACTATTTGTCGTGTTCATAGCTGTAATACGTTGAATGAAGAATCCATAAAAAATATTGCAATTAGCAATAGATTTACTGTGCTAAAATAGAAATTTCAGCTTCTTTCTACTTAATATGCAGTTTTATTTATCATTTCGTGAATTACCAATAAAGAAATATAGGACATTTTGTTTTTGATACAGACTTTATCACAGGGTAATGCATCAAGCTCGCCCTAACGGGCTCACTTGATACTGGCCGTGATAAAGTCCGTATCAAAAACAAAATGTCCTATATTCCATATTTATCTAGCATGTATGATTCATAATTATTTCTTTTTCTATACTGATTTGCAATTATCTAAAAATTGTCAAGAAAAACAAAAACATATCAAACTAACAAACAAACATACAAAAACAAAAAAAAGCAGGTATAAAATAAATTTGGAAAAACAAAAACAACCTGTATGAAAAATACATCTATATTATCGTAGGAGGACATGTCAGTGATAAGTAGGGCAGACATCTATATTTGACAAGTAATTATCTGTTGATTTGGTATTAATCATTGTGTATTTAATTATTTGACAGTTTGTATCAGACCATTTATCTCAAGTGGTATTTGTTTAATTTATATCTATCCTGTAAATGACACAAACAAATTGCTGTATCTTTCATTTTTTCCATTTTTACGTAAATGCGTTTTTTCTTTAGTGAACTGACAGGGTCACGTGGACAGGGTTCACAATTTTTTGTATCTACAACTACGGTAATGATTTAGTTAACATTTCTATACAAAAACTTTTAATAAATGAAAACCTCCTAAACAAGCTCCCATTATCCATCCTCAGTATTAAGGCCAAAATAAAAAATATCCTGGATTCTCATCCACGCCCACCTCAATTTTTTCACCTGCCTCAACAAATTTTATTTTGATCTTTTGGTCCATTTTGGCAATTTCCTTTTAAAATGATGGTATTTTTCACAAAATCGGAAAAAATATAATAATGAGATTCCCCCTCCCGCCCCAAATTTTGAGGAAAATGGGATGAGAATCTAGGATTTATTCTTATAGAAAATTTCCACTGTATAATAAAAACTTGTTATTTTCATACCAACATTATTTTCTGTAATGAGGTTAGGCTTGAGTCTATAAGAATTTTCACATCTTAATTAAGGATTAATGTGCCATTGGAAAACATAGCTGCAACTCGCGTCCAGCTTGAGCTGTTTTCATTGGTCCCTTTAGTATTTGAGCCATCGAGGTCTGACTGTGCTTTATATGCAATTTCTTTTTTAAAACATAGAAAGCAGCCAAAGCCTGCTAGGGCAATCCTAGTTGCCCAGTATTGTCACATGTTAAACATGTCAGTAAACGGGAATGGACTATAATTATCCTTTCCTCGTTCTTGCTTCGGTATTCGTTTGCCGATGTATTTTAACAGATTCATTCATGCATAAAACAAAAATCAATAAAAACTGGACCACATCCAAAGCATTCACTGCAGCTGTCATCCCAAAATGCATAATGCATACTAATATGGTTATATGGGATATGTGAGTATTAGGAATGGACTTCAACCATTCTACCTAACCAAGTGGCTCGTCACAGACAGCATCCAAAGCATGCATTGTTGTTTTCATCCCAAAATGCATCATACATATCAATATGGTTGATGTGAGACATGTCAGTAAGTGAGAATGGACTTGAACCATTCTACCTAACCAAGTTGCTAATGCATAAAATGTAGTTCCAACCAAGTTGCTCATGCATAAAATGTAGTTTCCAGACAGCATCCAAAGCATGCATTGTTGTTGTCATCACAAAATGCATCATACATACCAATGTGGTTGATGTGGGACTTGTCAGTAAGCAGAATGGATGGTAGGGCTATCCCATAAGCCCCCCCTCACTTCGCGAGGTGAGCCAAAATGTTGGATTTGACTTCAGTATACAAAAAAAATTGAGAAAACAGCATTTTATGGAGTGTGAATAAGACATGAAAATCTTTTACAAGAGTGATATGAAAAGAGAGACGAGGGCATTAATGCTGTCCCATTGTAGAAAAAGAAGGGAAATGGGGAAAATGTCAAGGGAAACGGGGAATATGTCAAGGAAAACTGGGAATATGTCAAAGAGACAACAACCCAAAGGGGAGTAATAACAACTCAAAGCCACCATAAGATCTTCAATGAACGGTGAGGAAACCCCACACAAAAGGCAGGTCGAAGTCTGCCCATAAATAAAGAGTAATCAAGTTCAGTGAAATAAACATCATCATATGTCTTTTAACAAGTTATTTTTAGTTATATGAACAACATATTTGTTCTTAAATAAGTACACAATACATATTATCAGCTGTTACATAGGAAATATTGCCAGGAGGTAACAAATGATGGATAATTTGTTAAATCATTTATTTGTAATGAGAATAATCTGATGGGTCAATGACTGGTTAATGTCCCAGATATGGACCTCACTCTTAACAAGGATATACACAACTTTTAACCAGTTCAAACCAGTTGGCCTATTCAAACTTGCAGTGACCTAATTTTATATATATGTTATTATACAAAATTTTTGTGAACTCAATCAAAAAGTCTGATCAATTTCTTTTCACTTTCTTAGTTTGACAAGGGGGTCTTTGAATTTCAAATGCAAATCAATTCATATGTTAAATTATGATTCTAATATAATATAAGTACACTAGAGGTGTAAAAAAGTGATAAACATATGAGCAAGAAGCCACTTATGGTGCTGTTCCAAATTACACATGTACTCCAAACAACACTTCAACAAGTTATACTATCAAAAGTTTTTAATGGAGTGTGAACATTTAATTTATGGAACAATCCACAAAGAATGCTTTTTCAGACCACCAAAAGTACAGAAAATATTAAAACTGTATCTTTGCTATCTTATTACTAGAATAACAAGAGCTGTCAGAAGACAACATAGCTCGCCAGGGATAAGAGTGACCTCAATGCACAATAAATTTTAAATAATACATTATTGTAATTGAAATGTTTTAAAATTTTTAAATGATATAAGGAAGTCACATGCAAAGTAGGAACTCCCTTCCACTAAAAGAATGAGTTTTATAAGCAGGGTTCAAATTGCCATAAGAGCAATGTCAAGGTCAAAATGTCTACAAGTAGGGTACTGCCAGAAAGCTCTCTTCATAGGGAAGTCACAAACCAAATATAAACACCCTATCATTAAACAACTACCTTCTAGAAGCAAGGTTAAAGTTTTTAAAAAATTGCCCTAAGAGCACGTCAAGGTCAAAATGTCTAATAATATATGGTGCCACAAGAATGCTATCATCATAACAGAGTCACATACCAAATCTGAACATCCTACCACTAAATGTCTACCTCTACAAGCAAAGTTAAAGTTTTTTTTTTAAATTGCCCTCAAGGCAATGTCAAGGTCATTTTAATGTCTACAAATATGGTATCACTAGAAAGCTCTCATCCTCAATATGAACCTTCTAGAGGCTAGGGTGAGGTCAAAATGTCTACAAATATGACACCACTAGAAAGCTCTCATCATAAGGAAGTCACATACCAAATATGAACACCCTACCACTAAAAGCCTACCTTCTAGAGGCAAGTTTAAAGTTTTTTTTAAAAATTGCCCTCAGGGAAAGGTCAAGGTCAAAATGTCTACAAATATAGTACCACTGGAAAGCTCTCATCATAAGGAAGTCACATTACCAGATATGACCACCCTACCACTAAAAGCCTACCTTCTAGAGGCAAGGTTAAAGTTTTTTTTAAAAATTGCCCTCAGGGAAAGGTCAAGGTCAAAATGTCTACAAATTGGTACCACTGAAAAGCTGTCATCATAAGGAAGTTACATACCAAATATGAACACCCTACCACTAAAAGCCTACCTTCTAGAGGCAAGGTTAAAGTTTTTTAAAAATTGCCCTCAGGGCAAGGTCAAGGTCAAAATGTCTACAGAAAGCTCTCATCACAAGGAAGTCACATACCAAATATCAACATCCTAGCACTTGAAGTCTCCATTCCACAAGCAAGGTTAAAGTTTTTGCTGACAAGGCCGACGCCGCCGACACTGGGGGTATGACATTAGCTCTCCGGACATTCGTCCCGGCAAGCTAAAAATTATTTACAAAGTCTGTTTTGCACCAGGTCGGTAATTTATGTAAATTATTCTTGTACCCCTCATTACAAGCCTAATTTAATAACAATAAGTGTAAATCTGTGTAAAACAACGACAGTGCTGAGTCCTTAAATGAACTGGAAAGTCTATTTATATATAACAATTTACTTTTATAAATCTTATTTTACCAAATTTTCCACAACAAGGAGACCAAAACATCTGCCATGTTTCAAGAGAGATAACTCCAAAATCACTTTCACCTGTAAATTTGGCACTATTAAAGTTGGCAATGAACAACTATATTGTACATTTTGAAGAATACTGTGTTTTACAAGTTCTTGTTTAGAAACACAAAAATTTGATTAATTGTTTCAAGTTTGCTGGGCATAAAACAAACCATTTTTTCTTTCTTATCAGTACACAAAGCTTGAAAAGTTTTGTGTTTTAAAACTGAATGCAATTTCATCCAAATTTTGAGGTGCATAAACTTCAAAACTACTTTCAACATCAAATGTTGTAAGAGTTTTTGGTTTTTTGGTAAACAGCTTACCAATACTGACAACAGTATTTTTTCGAACAGAAAAAAAAACAGGGTAAACTTTATACCTTACATTCCATTTTGTAAGGTATGTATCTTCAGTGCAGTTTGAAATCAAAATATTTGGAAGACCATTAAGAAAGAAAAAACATAAAAGCCGAGATAATAAATAACCAAATGGTCTAAATGATAGCCAAAATACACTAATGACAGAGCTTTGCACAGAGAGATACTTCTTAGTTTTAAGCAAAATTTTCACAAATCTAGATATTGCAAGTTTCAAAATTAAATCATATTTTAAGTCAGTACTGTAGTACTGACTACGTACTGGGTTGGTGTATATCCCAAGGAACTTAAGTCCACCAACAGAGGTATTGACCCAGTGGTAATAAATAACAAATACAAAGAATTTCTGCAAATGGTGGTTTTGATGACTTATGACAAAGTCAAACATTTGGAATACCAAAATTCAATAAAGGGCTAAGCCGAGCGCAGCATGATACAACCGCAGCATGTCGACCACTGAAATTTGAACAAGTGTAAATTAAAATGAATGTGGACACAGTAATTTGCTGGTCACAATAAGGACCTTGACATATTAATTAACTGGACACAAATTAATAAAAATTAAAAAATATCCCTTTTAATCATTTATTGATTGGAAATGGTAAGAGCTAAGAAGTATCTGTTGACTACCAACTAAAAGCTTACATCAAGAGTAATCCAAAGAAAAATAAAGATTTTACAAATTTTGAATATTGCACTTTGGCCACTTTGACCACTTATAGCTTAGAAACCGTTAGAGCGACGCAAAATCTATTGCAATATTGAGGAAAGCTTACAATGAGAGGAATCCAAAGAAAAAAATCCCATCAAAATCTGATGAAGATTTCATATATTTCTAAAAATTGCAATTCTGGTTCCTTTAACCCTTTTAGCTTGGAAATGGTAAGATCTATGCAAAATCCCTTGAATATTAACGAAAGCTTACGATGAGAGGAATCCAAAGAAAAAAATCCCATTGAAATCGGATTAAAAGTCAAAGTTTTAGGTAATCCACATATTTGCCATTTTGACCCCATTTGGTCCCTCATAGTTCGGAAAGGAAACAAGTTATCAAAAATCTATGGTGCAGGACAATGTCCATTTTTTTCATTATTAATCTATGCAAAAACTGCATCAAAATCGGAATAAAAAGTTAATAAAGGGCTACGCCGAGCGCAGCATGATACGACCGCAGCATGTCGAACACTTATATTTGAGGAAGTGTAATTCAAAAGTGAATGTGGACACAGGAGAGAGCTGGATGGACGCTTGACATAGTAATTATCTGGACACATACTAGGGAACATAAAAATTATCACTTTTGATATCTCTGTTAGAGTTATGCTAAATCCTTTGACATACCACTGAAAGTTTACATTAAGACTAAGAGGAATCCAAAGAAAAAAATCCTGCCAAAATCCGACTAAAAATAAAGATTTTACATAATTTGAAAAATTGCAATTTCGGCCCTTTTGACCCCTTTTATCTCAGAAACAATAAGAGATACACAAAATCTGTTAGCATTCCTCTGAAAGCTTAAAACAAGAGGAATCCAAAGAAAAAAATTCCATCGAAATCCGATGAGAAATAAACATGATAAAGATTTAACATATTTGTTAAAATTGCAATTTTGACCCCTTTGACCCCTAATAGCTTGTAAAAAGTAAGAAATAATAAAAATCTGTAGCATACTACTGAAAGCTTAAGACAAGAGGAATGTAAAAAAAAATCTCATCGAAAATCGATGAAAAAATAAAAAATTTATCTGCACATTCGCAATTTGGCCCCTTTTGAGATTTGCCCCTTTTGGGCCCCATTTATCTCATGAACAGTACATGCGACGTGAAATCTGTTGACACTACAGATTGGAAATTTCCTCAGGAGCACACTGAAAGAAACCCCATCAAAATCTGATAAATAGTAACAATTCTACAGCCAGTTATGTAAAAACACCCAATTTTGCCCTTTTTGGCCCCTTTTTTTTTAAAAACGGGAGGAGCCACAACATCCAAAATCACTCATGGACTTCCTTTTGTGCCAAAGAACATTGTCTTAAATTTCATAATGATTGATCAACTGAAACTAAAGTAATTGGCCAAAAACAAATATGTCTACAGACGACGACGCGGACGCCGACGCCAACGACGACGACAGCACCATACCATTATATGACCTCAAATTTTTTGCGGTCGTATAAAAATTTAAATTTTTGAAATTCACCCTTTTTGGGCCCAATTTACCTCATTGAAATCCACTGGTATACAACTGATTCGAAATTTCCTAAGGAACCCAACCGGGCATAAGCTTGAGGCAACAAACCTAATACTAAAATTTGGAAATTATCCCTTCATTAGAACCGAAGTTATGCTGTCCACAGACACGAAAATACCTTATTTAATCTCATTTGGCCCTTTTTTCGAAAACAGGTGGGCCATAAATAAACAAAAAAAATTGGTACTTAAGAATGTGCCAAGAAGCATCATACTAAAATTTGAAAGTGATCTGTTCACTAGAACCAAGGTTATGCTGTACAAAGACAAGAAAATACCTAATTTTACCTCTTTTTGGCCCCTTTTTCTAAAATGGACAGGGCTTAAGCTTGAGGCAAGAAACATCATACTAAAATTTGATTACAATCCATCCACTAGAACTAAAGTTATGCTGTCCACAGACGTCGACTCGGACGCCGTTGCCTGCGCCATACGACCGCAAAATGTTTGCGGTCATATAAAATGCTTAAAAGGTGACAGAAAATGAAAGCATAAAAAATTCTAATATATATATATTCTTAGCTTTTGCTTACCATCATGATATATATCATGTTATCATTATTACATATACTTGTTAAATATCTTTAAGCATCTCATTATTTTTTTGTTAAATACTATTCTCTTAGTTGTGCTTGTTTTTACAAAAACAATACAGAAATCAAAGTTTCCAGCTAACACAAAGAAACCATTAATTACTATTAAAGCTTTATTTACAAATATTATACAGGGGTGATTTAGAAAGTAATCCTCAACTTGCCTATTGGACATGACCGAAATTAATATTACTTGCCCTTCCTAAAATCAACTTGCCCTTCTACATTCAGGACAAATAAAATTTGAACTCCACAAGCGGACAAGAAGGCATCAAATTTAAATTGCCTGCACAGATTTTACTTGCAGTGGGCAAGTTTGAAAGCTCTTAAATCTATCCCTGATTATATACTCAGTTTAATGATTAATAATTGTTATAAAACTAAGTCAACTACTTTTCTTATAATTAGATTTCCGAAAATTCAACATTTTACCTTAAATGAGATTGACTTAAGTTCTGATAACATCAGTAATGATATTTTATAAAGTTGAAGCTAAAAACAAAGTCTCGAAGTACAAATACACTCCAGACTCAATATCATTTAAGGTGGTAAGGGGGTCTAAAATTTTGTCAGATAGAATTATCTGATATTTTCATGATTTACCCTTTGTTATTAGAGTATACGAAAAATAAAATAAAAATTAGGGGTCACTGGCCATATAAGAATGAAATATGAAATGTAAAAATCTGCTATTTTGGTTGAAATAATAGGGAAAATTAGCGAATTCTAACAAAATTTTAAATTATTTTAGTTATCGTTTTTTGGTGTGTATTAAAGGCATTGGTGTATAAAACGCACCCCCTTTCTCAGAGGTAAAGAATCAGAAAAAATCTAGTTCATGTGTAAAAAACGCACATAAATTTTCAACAACATGTTCTATCCAAAAATGTCTGGAGAGGCGGAGAGTTACCTTGTGAACTGAATTAAATGGAATACATGATGCTTTATTCACTTATAATTAGAGGAATAACTGTACCTGTATTTATTTAATATTTTGTTCAAACATTTTTAGAATTTGCAAACGAAAAATATTGATTTTGTAAACACAGGAAGTTTATCTCCAAATGTAATTAATAGTCAAAGGCGGTTACGGATACGTAAATATTACAGTTTGCCTTTGGTAAATTTTTAAGTGATATTCCTTTATTGATCTTCATAATCGGTTTATGTATTAATTAACTTCATTTAAACTATACCTTTTCATAAATATAATTACATTATGACTTGCATATATCGTGTACCCCTGAAAACCGGAACCGGCTTCACCAAATCAAAACAAATATGGCGGACACGATCGAGATGAAATTTTGGGTACCGCGAAATTTCTGAATATACATGTTGTATATAAAGAAAACAATACACATCTGATCATGTTAACATTAGCAAACTTTGTTATCATCAAACACTGGTTCGTATCTGGATCCCTACAAGGATTTTATACTTATTTCCAATGTAATTTCCAGTCTGAAATTAAGTAAGTGGTGGTCAGAAAAAATAGTCTTTTGAAGTTCCTATGTATAAAACGCATCCCCTCCAACCAGGATCTTTCTGGGGTAAAATATGTGCGTGTAATACACACCAAAAAATGGTACTTCAGACAGAATTTTTTAAAATTTGGTAAATTAATATTTAATATACTGTCCTTCAATTTCCATGAAAAAAAATTTGAGGTCACCGAACTAATTTTTGAATAAATCACGAAAAATACATTTTTTCCTATTATTTCTATACAAATTATCTCCCCTTAATTAAACTGGAGTTAGCTGAAAGGTTCAATATTCTGCATGGTTACGCAATAAAAGTGGCATATTTCATAAAACTTAACTATTACAAGACATTGGAAATGGTTTAGGCAACATTCCCATAGTGAATTCCATTTTTTGTCACATGCCCAAATTTAAACTCCTGTACTACCTAAAAGAAATATCTCCACTCTAAATTGGCATACAATGTATAAACCTACAGAGAAAATATAATTAATAGCAAACTTTTCACTTCAAAAGAAGATGGGTATATGAGGAAAATGGATATATATAATTTGATTCTGTTAGTGAGATCTATATCTATTAGTGCTTTTACCATAGGTTACAACAAAATTACCTGTTGTTCAGTTTCAGAAGAATCAGAATCGCTATCATCATCAGAGCTAGAACTACCTGATTCAGAAATATTGGGATTTTTTGTCGCCACGATGTAGCGAGTTCTAACAAATTGGTAAGAGCCAACTCTCCGGGGTCCAACGTCTTCTTTTCTGAAAAAAGTCCAAAGCCTTTTTCCTTGGAATTTAATTTTATTTATCTATCTAAAGCCTGTTTACAATTTATCTCCTCAGCCCAGGCAACAGAGAAGTTAAATAACATTTTTTAAAGTTAAATCAAGACATAAGTGAAAGATATAAATTAACAGGAAATTTTCACCATGGTATTTTTACAACTCTAAAAACTCTTGCTTTTTCATCCACTGTTCTCTGATTCCACAAACTGTCCTCATATTTAACTTCAATTTTAGTAGGAACAATTTTTCTTTGTTTAAATACTTTAAAAACTGGTGCTTTTTCATGTTTTCGTAATTCCTCAGCCTTCGAACATATTTTTGTGGGAGCAACTCTCCGTTTCACAAATATTCTTTTAGGAGGAGAATATTTATTTCGTTTTTTAAAAAGTCTTGAAAATGGCAAAAATGAAAATTTGGATTTAATGAAACCATTTTGTGTTCTACTTCCAAAATGAGTTCTTTTATTTCTTTTCTTGAATAATCTTCTAAATATGTTTAAAATTGGGTTTCTGCAAGAAAACAAATATGAAATAAAGAGTCAACAACATTAAGTTGAGTCAACAACATTTTAAGATGAGTCAACAACATTCTATATGAGTCAGCAACATGTGAGACGAGTCAAGAACATTCTAGTAGAGATATTTTAATACTTTTGTGTAAAAACATATACAATGTAGAACATTTAATACATGCCTAGCAGATGTCCATGCAAAATTCAAACTCTAAATGAGATTCAAACTAATTAATAGGAATGATATTCTATGCACAAGCAAATTACTTGAATACTATCTATACTATCTATTTACTCAAACAAATTTGTTATGATCATGATGTAGTTTTAAAACAAAGTGTAAGTCTGGCCCTATCCTCAGAAGTGTTGTGAACTGTGATTAATAGTGTGAAAACTGTAGTGCTGTGTTAACCATTTATGTAATAAGATGCACTGATACACTCTCCTTATACACAGACAGCCAAAAAAATCAATATAAATCACCAATTTTACAAAATTCTTTCAATAATTGATATTAAACAAGCAGCCAAATTATCCCTATTATACTGACCACATTTTTAGTTTAAACAAACTATTACTTATACTCATGGTATTTGATAATCAATTTTTTATTCTGTTAAAAAAAAAATAATCTTAAATCCTATTGATGATCATTTTCTATACAAATTAAAATATTTTCAACTACCAGATAACAAATCCCCAATATTGATTCAATTTACACTACCAGACATTATAACAAATCCCCAATATTGAATATGAAAAAGAAAGGAAATGGGGTAAATGTCAAGGAGACAACATCCCATATCCAGGTTAAAACGACAAAAAACAAAACATCTAGGGGTCACCATATGGTCTTCAACACAGTGAGGAACTTCACAACATATAGTATAAAGCCCTAAATGGCCCCGAAAAGGTAAAAAAGTGAATAAATCAATGGAAACAAACCACATCCAATAACCCAAATATTGATTCATTTTACACTACCAGATAATTATAACAAATCCCCAATATTGATTCACTTTACACTACCAGATAATTATAACAAATCCTCAATATTGATCCATTCTCTGGGTCGTTGTCTCTTTGACACATTCCCCGTTTCTCTTCTTTTTTCTACTCTATCAGACGACAAACCCCATCACTAATCCATTTTACACTGCTATAGTAAAGGCCAAATTCCTACCACTAATCCATTTAAAATTATCGGATAACAAGTCCAATACTTATCCATTTTACACTATCAGAAGACAAATCCCCCACATTGATCCATTATACACTAATCAGATAACAAACACAATGAAATGGCACACCTCCCATCACTAATCCATTTTACATAATCAGATGACAAACACAATCAGATGGCACACTCCCATCACTAATCCATTTTACACAATCAGATAACAAACATTCATCACTAATCCATTTTATAATATCAGATTACAAAATTCAAATCACTTATCTATTTTACACTTTCAGTTAAATAATTTTTAAGGAAACAGCCAAAAATTATACTACCAAAAAAAACTTAATAAAAAAGTGCACGATTAAGATATTTCAGATTATGACACTCAATTTTTAAACTTAAGACTGTCACCATTGTTTTATTCTGACAGAATCCAGGACGAAATCTTACCTTAATAACTGTGAATTGGATGGCGGTCTTTGAGATTCTTCATTAGGTCCTGACGGTGGATTACTTTGCTGTCCAGGTGTATAACTTGACCTCTGACCTGAAGATGGTTGATTGCTTTGTGGCCCTTGTGGATAACTTGCCCTTCGATTGGAATTTTGTTTATCTTCAGATCTAGGTGATGTTCTCATAGGGGCTGGTCCAACAGTGGGTCCTACACCAGGTCCAGACGAAGGTTTTGGTGCTGGTGGCGGAGGAGCCCTTTTTGTTTTACCAAACTTTGATGTTGGGGATGTAGGATTTAATCCTGTTCCACTTGACGGCATTGGTTCATCTTAAAAAGAGAGAATTATAAATCAATATATATATGAACTCTGACAAAATTTAACATACCTTTTTCTAATATCAAGGGAAGGCTAATAACCTAATAAAATCAACATCATGTATGATATGGATAAACATTGTGATGTTCGTCAGCCATGCAATGACTCAAGTTCAATTCAGCAAAAGGTGGTCACCTTAAAAAGATTTACTTTTCTGATCTTTGTAGCATTTTATGTTGAAATGATTGTTGATATGTTTGATTACTATGATGTTCCATATTAAAAATGAAACTAAATTTCCGTTTTAAAATAAATCGTAATAAAAAAATGTACAATTGATTTACATTAGAGCAGTCTAGCAGATTATTCACATTGAATTATGTTCTGTTCATGATATTAC
>MJUU01012663.1:7322-35247 GCA_002080025.1 Modiolus philippinarum | reverse complement strand
GACTTAAGCAAAAAAACTTAACCTGGTCACTGGACCGCGAAATATAGGTCAAGGTCACATGATTTTGGGTCCGACAGATAGGGTTCGCCGTAAGCTACCTATGGACCAAATATAAAGTTCCTACATCAAAGGCTTCTGTATTAAAACTTGAGTTTACGCCGCCGTCGCCGTCGCCGTCATACTTTGCACGCCTATGTCTCGCTTTCGCGACTTTCGTCGCGGGCGAGACAATAAAATCAACACCATGTATGACATGGATAAACATTGTGATGTCCGTCAGCCATGCAATGACTCAAGTTCAATTCAGCGAAAGGTGGTCACCTTAAAAAGATTTATTTTTCTGATCTTTGTAGCATTTTATGTTGAAATGATTGTTGATATGTTTGATTACTATGATGTTCCATATTAAAAATGAAACTTAATTTCCATTTTAAAATAAATCGTAATAAAAAAATGTACAATTGATTTACATTAGAGCAGTCTAGCAGATTATTCACATTGAATTATGTTCTGTTCATGATATTACTGCCATTTTGTTGAAGAACTCAAAGAACCACAAGTCCGTATTGGGCATGGCCATATTGGACCAGTAAACCTGTATTGAGCCAGTAAATCCATATTGAGCAAGAAATCCATATTGGGCCTGCTTAGCCATATTTGTCCAGTAAACCTATTTATATTTGCTCTAAACATTTTGTATTGCATAGACAATTTTAATCAAATTTTACATAACTATTTCATAATTATTGCCATGACACTTCATTTGATATATGTACATATCATTCACCAGGTTTACATCCAATCAAGTCAAAAACAGAATGTGTTTTGGGGTAGTAAATCTTGAAAGATTAGTAATATAATTGGTTAAAGAAATATAAAAAACTTGAGATTACTTAAAAAACGAACTTACTGTAAATTTTAGTTTCTGCAGGTGGCTATTTTGAAAAGTGCAAATGAAATAAAAAGTTTTTTTCATAGTTTTTACCTCATAAATGGAAAAGTCCTTCAAATTATATTTATTTTGTTTCAAATCTGACAAAGACAAAACTTGGAAATCATGATCTGGACATACATAATTACAAACATTCACCAACAAATGTTTTTCATACAAAGAGAGATAACTCTACATATTAATGCTGACTTGCAGAGTTGTCCTCTAAAGAGGGGGAACAAGGATTCAGATTTATTTTATTGAGTCTTACCTGCTGTTTCTCTTCCTTTAGGTTTGGAATCTGCTTGATGTTGCTGATCATCTGCTGAAAAACTTTTTTTGAATTTGGGAACCTTCTTTTTTGCATACTGAAATACATGAAAGCAAATGAATAAGAGATGTTACAATAAAACCTCAAATGATATTTTCGCTGAAACCTGAATGATTTTTTTTCCTCTTGAAAATGAGAAAAAGAAACTGCTGTTTTCAAAACTAGAGGTAATGGGTAAAGTGTACAACAATGTAATTCTACTTGTCTTGTAGCATTATTGGTAAAAAGTCAAACGTTCATTCACTAAAATGTCTATCACAATCATGGTTTTCCTTATTTTTTGGTCTCAAGCACAACTGATCAGGGATGGATCCAGAATTTTAAGTGACTGGGGCTTTGATCTCAAAAAAAGGTATGAAAACAAACAAGCTGAGGGAAGCAAATAATTTATGACCTTGGATTGACTCAGTGATAGTGTGAAAGGTACCATATCTAATCTAAACATGCTTAACCTTGCAGAGCACCTGATGCCCTGTTCAGTTTTCAAGGGAATTAACACTGTAAGTGCTTTAGTTTTGAATATTGTGTTTTTATTTTTCAGACTTTTGTGGATATCTCATGACTTTGGTTTTGTTATCTTGTTTTTACAATACCTACGGACTTTGATTTTTGTAATTGTTTTTTTTTTTTGTTTTTTGTTTTTTGTTTTTTTTTGTTTTTTTTGTATTCATCTGCCTTTGTGTTAATAATAGAATGGGTTTGTGAAATACGCCAACATGATCCTGAAAGCAGAGGTGAAGAGGAGTCCAAAGAAACAAAGCTTGATAATTCAAATGAGAAATACAGATCTGTATGCCAATATGCTGATGCTCTATGCCAAATATTGTGTGTTCAGAAGTTGTAAGCACCAAAATAATTTTTAAGATGAGGCAAATAGGAACTGGAAATGCAGTAGGCTGGAATCTGTCTTATGCATCAGAAGACTTGAGTATGCATGGAAAATTGTGATGGAAATTACTTGGTGACATGTTTTCTACATCCAAAATATTCTATGTTCTGTCAACCAGGGATGGGGTAATTGCAATTAGTAATTGCAATTGATTGCAATCAATTACAATTTTTGAAGAAATTGAAAGTAATTGCAATTGAGTTTTATTTCAATTACAAGTATTTGAAAATATTCAAATACAATTTGAACTAGAGGCTCAGACACTGAGCCTGTATCGCTCACCTGACAAAATGCTGAAGCAGGGTTTTCGATGTTCTGCATGGTGGCCATGTTTTTTATGTGAATTTCCCATAGGGCCAAAATAAACTATGTTCTGTGCTGGCGGCCTTGTTTTTAATTGGATCCAAACGAAATTAGCAATCTTTGTTAAGGACCTTCAATTCATCATTCCTGTAAAATTTGGTTGAATTTGCTTCAGCGGTTTCAGAGGAGAAGATGAAAATGTGAATTTCCCATAGGGCCAATGTTAATTAAACTATCTTCCGTGCCGGCGGCCATTTTTTTATCTGATCAGAACGAAATGAGCAATCTTTGTTAAGGACCTTTAGCACATCATTCCTGTAAAGTTTGGTGACATTTGCTTCAGTGGTTTCAGAGGAAAAGAAGAAAATGTGAATTTTCCCATAAGGTCCAATGTTTAACCTAAGTTCCGCGCTGGCAGACATGTTTTTTATCGGATTGAAACGAAATGAGCAATCTTTGTAAAGGACCTTCCATACATCATTCCTGTAAAGTTTGGTTGAATTTGCTTCAGTGGTTTCAGAGGAGAAGATGAAAATGTGAATTTCCCATAGGGCCAATGTTAAACTATGTTCCATGCTGGTGGCCATGTTTTTTACTGGATCGGAACGAATTGTTAAGGACCTGAAGTACATCATTCCTGTAAAGTTTGGTGACATTTGCTTCAGTGGTTTCAGAGCAGAAGAAGAAAATGTGAATTTTCCCATAGGGTCCAATGTTAAACCTAAGTTCCGCGTTGGCGACCATGTTTTTTATCGGATCGGAACGAAATGAGCAATCTTTAAAAGGACCTTCAATACATCATTCCTGTAAAGTTTGGTAGAATTTGCTTCAGTGGTTTCAGAGGAGAAGATGAATATGTGAAAAGTTTAACGGACGGACGGACGACAGACGCCAAGTGATGGCAATAGCTCACACTGACCCTTCGGGCCAGGTGAGCTAAAAATTGATGTAATTGCAATTACTTTTCAAATACTTTTCAAATACATTTCCCAAGATTTTGTGTGAATTTTGAGACAATAAACAAAATTAAGATTAACATAATTGGACATGTCACTTATTTGCGGTGTTTATTTAATCATTAATTATTATAGACAATCAGTGGATTTACACAATAGACTTAATTCCATGCCTTGGGCATTATTATCCTCAAAGACAAGGTGTCTAATTATGTTCTCCTATACATGTATTTCTGATTTAATTTTAACTAATTTTAGTGTTAAATATTAACTTTCTCCACTCATGAATTCACTAAGGGTATTTAATGAATTTCATCTGACAAAATGAACTTTAAATGCAAACATTGTGTGCTGCTCAGCTTTTGTAGAGAGACCTATCATAAGGAAATATTGACCAGAGCATTGAAGAATGGATGATAAAAATTTTAAAACATTTATGACTAAAAAACAAATTAAACAAAATATAAAAAACACAAAATGTACAAATTAAAAAACACATAAAAATGACAAAAATTGAAAGAGAGGGAGGGAAGACTGCCCAACGTTTCGGCCTATATGGCCTTCGACTAGGGGACTACCGGGCTAAAAACGGAGAAAAAGATGGATATAACGAGAGAAGGCAGACCTGATGGCGTGTCACGTTGGGCAGTCTTCCCTCCCTCTCTTTCAATTTTTGTCATTTTTATGTGTTTTTTAATTTGTACATTTTGTGTTTTTTATCTTTTAATCGTGGCCAACTATACCATTTTATTTTGTTTCATAGTTAATTGGTGGCCATCGCACAACATATTTATATTTTTAAACAAAATATATATGTGTTGCAAAACAGCTCTTCAGGTCAAAAACAAAATATGGAGATATCTGGACATGTGAGCTGTTAAAAGGTGGTCAATTTTAAAATAAAAAACAACAACAAAAAGTAAACACATTAAAAAAAAGAACAATGATACTGAAATGGTCAACCAATATATTTCGAGGGATCTGTCATTTTTCCGGAGTTCGTAAAAGAATTTCTGTTCTTTTAAATTTTGTTACGTGTTTATAATATTTTTTTGTTGTTTTTTTTTTAGATTTTTTTCAAATACTTTGAAAAAGTAATTGAATACATTGCAATTACATTTCAAGAAAAAAAATCCTACAATGAATTTACTAAATTCTACGTAAAATGTTCGTGCAAACTACAAGGATAATTTTAATAAATACATAATCATTCTATAATTTAAAACTACAATAGACTCTGGCAATAATATTCAGTTAGGCATGTTAGGCAGAGTATATTGTTAGAGAGGATTTTTTTTCTTGAAATGTAATTGCAATGTATTCAATTACTTTTTCAAAGTATTTGAAAAAAATCAAATACTTTTCAAAAATCACTGTATTTGCAATGTAATGTAATTAGTGAAAAATGTAATGTAATTGAAAGTATTTAATTACTTTTTAATGTAATTGAACCCAACCCTGCTGTCAACCTGGAAGTAGGTTGAATGAGATTGCTACTGTAAAAGAGGGAAATTTTCAAGCCATCTTTTATTCACAGTTTTAAAATTCGTGGACAGTAGTCAAGCTACTTACACTAGAAAAACAAAATCTCTAATTTTACAGGTAAAAGCTCTAATTTAACAGCAAAATCTCTAATTTCACAGGAAAGTCTCTAATTTAACAGGAACATCTCTAATTTAATAGAAACATCCCTAATTTAACGGCTTCAATATCTAATTTAACATTATCAATATCTAATTTAACAGCTTCAATATCTAATTTAACTGCATCAATATCTAATTTAACAGCTTCAATATCTAATTTAACAGCTTCAATATCTAATTTGATTGCTTCAATATCTAATTTAATTGCTTCAATATCTAATTTTACAGGAAATATCTAATTTTAGAGGTAAAATATCTAATTATTGGAGATTTTCCTATAAAATTAGATATTTTACCAGTAAAATTAGAGATTTTGTGTTTCTAGTGTTAATCACCTAATTGCATTAAAATATTCGTGACTGTTTTATTTTTGGGCTTCATCATTTAACGCGAAAAATAGCATTAATAAAACTGCAGCGAAAATTTTCTTGTTTACAGTAAGTACAAGAATGTATGAATCTAACACCGGTGAAAAGGCAAGATCAAGAAATCTCAGACACCCAAGGGTAAGATTTCAATATTTCTCTGACGAGGCTTGCCGAGTCAGAGAACCATTGAAATCTTACCCGAGGGTGTCTGAGATTCCTTAATCTTGCATTTTCAATGGTGTTTATTTTCTCACTTTTGTAATCACAAACTACGATTTATTCACCACCATGCCGTTCTTGTCATCCGTCATTTCTAAGCGACGTCAATGACGTCAGAATACGTTGCTTGGTAAATTCTGTCTTGTACCGGGCGGTACAAGACAAGGAAATCTCACACTGCTAAAAATAGGTACTGTTCTGTCTCAAAAGTGAGAAGATATGTAGAACTTACGTCTTTTGCTCGTTTAAATTTACTGTCCTTCATTGGTGGATCTTCGCTAACATTCTGAGGCCCAAAGTGGTGATCTTTTTGATGGCAAAATAATGAATGGGTTTGTGCTTCTCCTTTTTCTATTACCTTGCCACATAACCTACACAACAACTTGGCTGGAAAAGAAAGTGTCAATATGTTAAAAGATTCATTTTTAACAAAAATGCTTTCATGCCTGCAAACTTATGAAATACCCCTTAGTTTTAATGTGATTTTGCTGACCATTTTGCAAGTTTCTTGTGTGGNAGTTTCAGGAAATTTACCAAAATTTGAATCAAATATTTTTGCAATTTCATTATTGACAATTACTTTTTTCATCAATATACTTTTTAAAAAGTATGGTTGCTAGGAAGAATTCCAAAAATTAATTGGTCTAAGAGAGTTCCAGGAAATTTACCAAAAAGTGGAATCAAAAATTTTTGCAATTTTAATCCATTAAAATGTTTGTTTATTTCAAATTCACTCAAAAACCATGGTTGCTAAGAAGAATTTCAAAAAATTGCATGTCTTGGACAGTTCCAGGAAATTTACCAATGTTGGAACCCTGTCTTTTATTTCTTATGCGTTCAAAATTATGCTTGGCATCAAAGAATTGCCTTATTATCAAAATTATATGCAAAATTTCAAAAATTATCAGTCTTTGATATTTTCAGGAAATTTACCGAAGTTGGAACCACAATGAAAATTCCAACAGCTTGTTCCATATCTGCACACTGCATGCAGCAACGTCCAATTTTAATGAAATTCTGTTACGATACAAACACTTAATTCACTTTTATTTGTGGATTAACATTGAAATATTTAGCAAAAAACTAAGTCCAAAAACGCAAAAAATATGGAAAAACCAAAAAAGAAAAAAATTCCAATTTTTCAGCTGGAGAAAATTTTCTGACCATCATCTAAGTTTTGACCACTTTTAAATAAATTCCAATAAGATTTAATAACTTTATTCAACTTCTAAAAAACTTTAATCTGTGGGTTAACATTCAATTTTTTTGCAAAAAAAAACTAAGTCCAAATACGGAAAAAATACGGAAAAATGAAAAAAATAAATTTCAAAAATTTCATCTGGAGGTAATTTTCAGAACATTTTCTAGCTTCTGACCAGTTTTTATGATATTCCAATAAGATTTAATAACTTTATTCACCATCTAAAAAACTTTAATTTGTGGGTTAACATTAAAAAAAACTAAGTCCAAATACGGGAAAAATACGGAAAAATAAAAAAAAAAAAATTCCATTTTTTTTAGCTAGAGGTAATTTTCTGACCATTATCTAGCTTCTGTCCAATTTTGACACAATTCTATGAAGGTTAAATGACTCTATTCAACCTATGAAAAACTTTTGCAATTGTTGACGCCGACGACGATGGAATTTGGATCGCTATGTCTCGTTTCCGCGACATTCGTCGCAGGCAAACAAAAAAGGTATGAAATCAAACGAGCTGAGGGAAGCAAATAATTTATGTATTTGGATTGACTAAGTGATAGTGTGAAAGGTACCATATCTAATCTAAACATGCTTAACCTTGCAGAGCACCTGATGCCCTGTTCAGTTTTCAAGGGAATTAACACTGTTAGTGCTTTAGTTTTGAATACTGTGTTTTTATTTTTCAGACTTTTGTGGGTATCTCATGACTTTGGTTTTGTTATTTTGTTTTTACAATACCTATGGACTTTGATTTTTTTAATTGCTTTATTTTGTTTTGTTTTTTTTGTATTCTTCTTTTGTGTTAATAATAGAATGGGTTTGTGAAATATGCCAACATGATCCTGAAAGCAGACGTGAAGAGGAGTCCAAATGAGAAATACAGATCTGTATGCCAATATGCTGATGCTCTATGCCAAATATTTTGGTGTTCAGAAGTTGTCAGCACCAAAATAATTTTTAAGATGAGGCAAATAGGAACTGGAAATGCAGTAGGCTGGAATCTGTTTTATGCATCAGAAGACTTGAGTATGCATGGAAAATTGTGATGGAAATTACTTGGTGATGTGTTTTTCTATATCCAAAATTCTATCAAACACTAAGTGAGCATGCAACAAATTTAGACTTTCTTTAGCAAAAGTTCTCCATGCTTATAATGGGTGCCAAATGACAAGCAGCTAGTCTATGTAGCTCCTTAGAAAATGACACAATTCTTTTCACTGACGTGTTTTTTACATCCAAAATACTCTATGTTCTGTTAACCTAGTAGGTTGAATGAGCTTGCTACTATACAAGAGGGAAATTTTCAAGCCATCTTTTATTCACAGTTTTAAAATTCGTGGACAGTAGTCAAGCTACTTAATCGCCTAATTGCATTAAAATATTCGTGACTGTTTTATTTTTGGGCTTCATCATTTAACATGAAAAATAGCATAAATAAAACTGCAGCGAAAATTTTCTTGTTTTCAGTAGGTACAAGAAGATATGTAGAACTTACGTCTTTTGCTCGTTTAAATTTACTGTCCTTCATTGGTGGATCTTCACTGACATTTTGAGGTCCAAAATGGTGGTCTTTTTGATGGCAAAATAATGAATGGGTTTGTGCTTCTCCTTTTTCTATTACCTTGCCACATAACCTACACAACAACTTGGCTGGAAAAGAAAGTGTCAATATGTTAAAAGATTCATTTTTAACAAAAATGCTTTCATGCCTGCAAACTTATGAAATACCCCTTAGTTTTAATGTGATTTTGCTGACCATTTTGCAAGTTTCTTGTGTGGCAGAAATATGCTTTGGTTCTGATCAAATTTAAGTGTTTGGAGACCACTGCTGAAGGCTTTGATGATACATGTATATGTCAAATACACATGGATAATATTTACTGACCACATGAACGAAATATCTGACTTGAAGCCAAATACCTCTATTTAAATATAATATATAATGTAATGGACAATTCTGGATTATGAATAGAGGGAAAAAAAATCATCCATTATGTAGGAAACATGACTATTTTGAGCATTTATTATTCAAGCTGATTTAGTCGTTTGAGTGGTGTTAGGCTTTGAGTGAATTTCGAGAACCAGTATACATGTATGTGTTGATGTTGATAAGGCAACTGAGTTTAACTCTACAGTCTCCTATTACAAACTCTACAGTAGGTCTATGAAGTGCCCTGAACGAATGTAACAATATAAATAGAATTTCATAAAATTTGTCAGAATGCTGCTAAAGATTTATATCTATCAAACAAAATATGAGAGTTCGTGGGCAAAAAATTACAGTGATTTTGAATAGATAAAACCAGAGAAGTCCGAAAATCTAACAGAAATACCAAAACTTGAGCAGCGACCATCCTTAAATTGCATTTATTTATCATCCCATCCTCATCTTTCTGGCAATTCAGCAATTACAGTACATTAAATGCTTTCATTGTAGATATATAATGCCTAAAGGAGCTCATAACCAATATTTCAGACTGGCAAATCAAGACTTATTCTTTCGAATATTCAAATAATTCCTGTGGTTGTGATTATCATACGATATTTTAACAATTTCATGCCACATTTTGTTTTATAATTTACTACACAGCAAAGCAACTCAGTATGGAGAAAGAGTATTTGACCGTCAATTTTAACCTAGCACATTATCTGTTGCAATAGTATTGAAATTATTGTAATTCCAGCATGTTCAAAAATCAACATAAAGTTGCATGCATTGTCATACCAAGCCTACCCACATTTGTACAAAATTTTCAAAGTCCTATCAAACAGGAAGTTGATATCTTACAGCAGCAAAAAGCTTATGATGCACAACTCATACAAGATAATTTCAAATGAATCCCTTCAGGCAGAGTAGAGTTATTTGTGAGTAAAATATGATGTACATAATTATGTTTGTCCACCCATCTGGGCGGAGTGGTGGACAAAAATATGTTTATCATATCCCCTCATTCGTCAAGTGGGTATAATCATGATCATAGGGACACAAAAGAAAACATAACATACTTTCCATTCTGGCAGACTGTCGTGATTTATTTATTCGATATGCTCGTTTCGCCCTCTTAATATATTCCTGAAACTTTTCATGGTCTCTTCTCCAATCTCCCGTTTTCTCCTGAAACATTTTTTTGTATCCCCGTTCTTCCTTCTCATCGTCACTATCAATACTTATGTTTATATTTGTCTTTCTTCTCTGTCCACATGCTGGTTCATGTGTTTTCTGAACAATAAAAAAAATTTAATTTTTAAATAATCATCACATACATATTTGTTCAAAAATTATGTCAATTATAAAAAATTTAAAAAATTTACATACCACACAGAGCATTATTTTCACTGAGACTACATTTTGTAATTTTTTTCTTGAAACAAAGTTTTTCTATTTAAGAGGTGACTAATTTAGTCATCCTTAACATTTTGAGAAATCCAGGCACATAAGGACTAATAATTAACAATTTAAAAAAAAACAGAGGATGACATGCCCTTGAAGTAAGTGTTTAGTAATGATATTTGAGACTGTAAGACTCATATGATGTCCCTGATAAACACTGGTGTTTTTATTCATATGGACAGTTGGAGGAACTAATGCACAAGGGTAAAACAGTATTTTTTTTGTCACTGGGGCATTAAAAATTGTACTCCCAATAACCTTAAAAATACAGCAAAATTTAGAACCTCACTAAAAATAATATGTACTCTGATGATGAATAATGAGCACAAGATAATTTTAATATTTATATTCTCCAGAATTTTGTGATACAAACTGTAGTAAGTGAAATGTCAAAGAAAATGGTCTTTTATAAAGACAGTTCATGTTGTTTTACTTTCTATATGATTCTTAAAATGGGTACTGCTTTTTGATTTCATTCATCATATTTTTGAGGTCCCATATTTAATTGTCTTGAATTAAACGTTTTGTTATTGCAAAATATTGCCTGCCTGGTGTTACAACAAGAAGTGAACAAATTGGAGCTGTACAAGTGTTATTTATCTGTATTTGTATAAAGGTAGAATAGGGTTTTGGAAATATGAGTTGTTCCCCTTTTATAACGTAGATTTTATTATGACTTAATTAGTGTTGAATAAATGTGACAATGACAGCAGATGTGTTTTTGTGTTTATCCTGATGTATTTTGTCCATCACATAAGTCTATAACATGGTGGAGTTCCCAAAATGCACCTGTCTTTTAATGTCCTGTACATGTGTTTTTCTTTTATGTGAGCTGGACTTATTTCCTAAGCTGAATCTGTCAAGAAAAATATTCTTTCAGAACCTATCTATGCAGCTTAGCTGCTGATATTGGAATTCAGAGGGCCAGAATTTCTAGGAAATTCATGTTCATATATTTTTAGTACAGTAAATAGGTTTCCAGAGTGATATCGCTCAAAGATCCGCCTGTTTTAGGGGTTTTCAAATGTAAGTCTGAATCAGAAATTCCATCAAATTATGGTCTCTATTTTTTGCTATCCTCAAATGATTTGTGAAATCTAAAAGTTCATGAAAATGATGCCACTATATTTACATTTGAGTACTTACCAATTCTTCAAGCTTTAATTTTTTCCCACAAAATGCACATGTGAACCTCATTCCAGAATAGTCAAAATCTGTATAATGAAATCAAAACAGATATAAAGAAATACATTTAAAACATAAGATATTCATGTACACATACAATAAAATTTTATGTTCTTGTCCCATATTACATGTATGCAAACACTATTGAAACTTGTAAGGGAGACAACTTTATTGAGATTTTATGATAACCAGTGTACCTAGGTTTTCAGAGTGTTTTAAAAACAATAAATATGACTTTAAGATGACAAACCAGTATGTCTTGATGGGATTTAAGTGTGTATGTATATCATCATCAAGTACATGGTAACAGAAAATTTCAGCTTACACATCATGGAAACAAAAATTAAATTCTATTTTTTTACCATGTACATGTACAATAAAATAGGGGCAATATAGGGTCTGTAAGTCTCGTCATGTGACACTGAGATTTTAAGATAAAATTGAATTTCGAAAACGCTTCCCGCCAAAACATGACATTTTTGGATTATGACGTTCAATTTTTTGTTTGGTACATCATATATTGTCGTGAAAAATTCAACTTCCGGGTACAAACTTGAACCCGGAAGTTTCAATATTGAACAAGACTTACAGACCCTATTCATTCTAGAAACCATGTATAATGCTCAAACATTAATCACTTTTTGAAAGAAAAGTTAAATTTTTATTGTCACTGTATTTACAGATTGGAACTATTTTTTTTCTTTTTCTTACTTTCATAAATTTCAGTTTTCACTTTGTGTTATCTTTGGTTCTAACGTTTTTGTCCTCTTTAATATTTTTCATCAAATTTTATCACAGTGTTTATGACTTCATTAGACAAGATTATATGGCAGCCAAAATTGGGATTTCTTAAAAGACTCACTCTTTTCAGTGTGTATCTTCTCTTTAATCATATACTGGTATGTACTTTTACCAAGATATTTCAGTTAACAAAGAGTATGCGAGACACAGTAGTCACTTAAAACATTACAACATATCTATACTTTTTTTTGATCTTTTCACTAACCAGAGTCTGAGGAGTCAGATTCACTCTCTGACGAGTCCATTCCAGATCGTGGGCTAAATAAATAGTCTTCATCCAGACCCCCATTATAACCATGTTCACCAGCCACATTTCTCCTGTGTCTTCTGTTTGCTGCATATTGTGGCTGTGGTATTGGTCCTGAAAAAATAATCATTAAACTTCATTGTAATGCAATTACATTGTATTTTATGTATGTTGTATTGGTAACACCAATTTTGATTGGATGATGTTCAAAATCGAAGAGAATAAAATTGCCATTTATTGATTCATGCCTGCAAACCTTTCCGCTTTCTGGGGGGTTTTAAGGGAAAACCCCCATGGAGGCTCCAAAAATCAAAAGTTGAAATTCCAAATAAAGGAAAACTTGAAGACAATTAAACAACTATAAAGGAAGAGTTGAATGTAATGATGAAAAACATAAGAACACTATAAACAACAAAAGCATACCATAAGACCCCCTATAGCCAAGTTATAAGGAGTTTCCTTATTTGACACGCAGCAAAACCCCCACAGCGATTTTCAAAAGTTGACAAGAATGTTGGTTGGAACCAACAGCAACATGACTGCGAATTGCAAACCAAACATTTTGTCATTTCATGACTTTTTGAGTAGTTGCATTAAAATCAAGACAACTGATTTGAGGGTGAATCTATGATGTTAAATTGTAAATATCATTCTGCAAGCTGTGCTGACACGCGCTATACAATATATAATTCATTCAATGGCAATTTACAAATGTATTATCCAAAGATTAAAATTGAAAAATGCCCTAAAATTAACTTCTTGTCACTCTCATTGACTCTTTACCTTAAGTTGATACAATATTTTGTGGGTTGAAGGAAAATTTTTATAAGGTATATATTGTCTACTTGCTTTGTTTCATTATTTAAATGTTTTATTTTTATTAATACGCAAGTCTGAAAACATTTAAAATTCTAAATGATGAATTACTTAAGGAGTTTAAATATTTTTATATGTTTATGCAATATTTGATTTAAAGCTATCCACAGTCTTTGTGTACTTACAAATGTATTTAGAATTTGTTTGTTTTTGGGGCTGTCTCATCAATATTTACTATACTGTATGGTTGTTACATGTATATTTTGCAGGGTATTAATTTTCGTGCTATTCGCGTTTAAAAGGATAACCGCGAAAATTTATACACACGAACAGTCTACTGTAAACCTGAATATAAATGAATATAATGACTTTAACTAAAAATCCGTGAATAAATCCAACACTGAAAACTGCGAAAATTTCGTACCGCGAATATAAAGCCCTATACAGTATGTATATACATGTATGTCGTTTTATATTCATCTCATAATTTTATCTCCACACTATACATGTATGTACGATGCATTCAGGTCTGAAAGTTTAGAATCTTTACATTTTGTCAGAAATTGGTATACTAGCTATGCTTATTTGTAATTAGCTTGCGGGAAGAGAGAAAACAATAATATCATCCTACATAGTGGGTCTCGCAGGGGTATAAGCGGAAAGCAGGATTTACCTTTTTAAGAACATGTATGCGGGAAATGGTATTATTTATTGTGGCAAAAAAGTGCATGTGAAAACTGGAAAGGATGTTGAGCGTGACAAGGAATCTGCTGAACATTTAGCCCGGGAAAGCGGGAAAAATCTATCTCTTTAACAGTCTTTGTAAAAAAATTTCCCACCCATGAAATGTAGAAGTTGAGAAAAATTAACAAGATTTCAGGAAAGGGACCCCCACCATTGAGACCCCTTACATATATACATGTATGAAAGAGAATCTGATAAAGGACTTGTGAACAAATATATTTACAGAATGTTTAAATTGATTGGTGATGTTATGTATGAAAGGGCTTGCATAAGCCAATACATATATATATAATTACTTTGCTATTATAAAAGCTGCAGTGGTTCGGCAGAGTGATCGCAAGAAACTAATCAAATTACATGACACACTTAGACTTCCTACCTCCACTTGTAATCAATACATTTTGACAGGAAAACCAAAATATTCTATGATCAATATGTTTCAATATATTAAACTGCAGCTGAAAGAAATACTTCTATCCATAACAATTTATTTAAATGTATGTGCATGAATGTTTTGATTTGCAAAATTGTACATGCATGTGAAATGTGTGCCGCCATATGTGAATGGACATGCTGTTCAATATGGTATTTTTGCTGCTTGTATATATATATACATGTATGATATTGGTGAGGTTTGGTGAGTTCTACACTCATTTATTTATTGTTATATTCAACCTTTGAGATCAATGATATTTTTCTCAAAATTTAAACTCAAACTAATACAAAAAAAAAAATTTTAAAAATCACCACCTCAATAATCTGTTGGCTTACTAAACCTACCCCTTCCAAAGATATCTCCAAATGGGTCAGCATCTCCAAAGAAAGAAGAAAAACCATTGTCTCCATCTAAGGTAAATGACATTGTAAAATCCATGTCGTCCATGAAAGACTTAAACGCAAATGAAAATGACGATTTATCACCATTGTCATGAAAGTTCATATCATCACCCATATCATTCCAGTTATTGTTCCATTTCGGTCTTCTATGATGTCTTTTCGGAGGAGGACCTTTCGGTTTCTGTCCAGCTTGATCGTAAAATTCTTTTTCTTTAAAACCTCTAGAATGTCTGTATTGTGAATAAGGACCAGTGAAAGGATCTTCATCAAAATTAAATTTTGGAGGAGGTTCCGATCGTCTTCTTTCAAAATATTCCTCTTTTGCTCTGTAATTGTTCTCATATGCCATACCACCAGGGCCTCTGAATTCTGTTCGTACAAAACCTCCTTTTGGTCTATTTATTTCCCGTTCATAAATTTCTCTTCTGTCTTTTGATTTAAGCACTTCATACGCTGCGGCCACTTCTTTAAATTTTTCCTCGGCGCCAGCCTCTTTATTTTTATCAGGGTGAAACTTTTTCGCCAATGTTCTGTATGCTTTTTTAACATCATCATCGGTCGCGCCTGGTTTGATGCCAAGGACAGTAAAATGGTTTCTAGTCATCTTTCTACAAAAAATTATAAATAATATTAAGTTGAAGCTTTTACATTTGCTAAAGATTTAAAGTCAACAATTTTTCACATTTACTTATTTATATGGAAAGAATTCTTATAAGTGTCATCAGAGTTTGACATCTCTGTAGACAAAAAGGACTACTGTCAACACTTAAAAACTTATATTAAAGATTGTTCTATTAAAATCTTTTGAAGATCTTAGAAATTATGACACCCACAAAGAGCTAGTAAAAATTCTATCAATAGTAAACCTTTCAGCTCAAAAAGGAAGAGTTTATTAAAAAAAATAATTCATACACAATATTAAATCTTCCAATGTTACCTTTTACCCATATTTATACATTTAAATGTTTTAGACTTTGAATGAAAAGTACAGTTTTAACTAATCATGCTAATTAATTAATATTTACATGTACATGCATGTTTGCAACACATGTCATTAATTGAGATTTTTAATCAAAACCCCCCAAAAAAATAATTTAATTAGATTTGAAAATGTTGTGTCATTACATGTCAAATGATTAGACTAATTAATATTAAATTAATTTTAAATATGAAAAGAAAAAGTTCATAAAATGGTACCGGTAGATATTTGCTTTTTTTTCAAGTTACCATCCCTACCTTCATTTTAATGCCCTAACAAAATGAAAAGAAAATTGCAGACAATTAGATGAGATTTTTAAATCCCTGCTTTAACTCCTACTTATTATAGAATACTTAAATCTTTTTTTAAACCCCTATGTTATGTTGTTCATCATTGTTTGCACAAAGACTTATCTCAGCGGGTGTGGACATGTAAATTCTCTATTAAATAATAAATTTCCTGTTTAATGATGTTAATTTCACCATGTGAAGTGTAATACACAAAAAGAACTTGTCCCTATGATTACAGTTATAATGGACATTTTGTTCATGGTACATTCTATTCAGATTATACACTTGTGTACACTTTTGTATATATAGTGACTATAGTCATAACCAATTGAATTGTGTCCACTTTTTATTATGTGAGAAAGACCATTTATATGCAGAGTTCAATTTTTTTATTGCTTTATAGCCTAGTGTAATTTCAAAATTTATATTGATCATGCATATCCAAACCATATATTTACCATTAACTGAAATAAAACATGTTATAATTCATAAACACAATTACACATGACATCCAAAAATTTGCATTGAGCATTTTGAGACAAAAGGATGCTCTGTGCAAAATTAACTCAGAATATGACGAGTTGGGTGAACAGACACAAAGATTTAAGAAATCATCAGGTAAAACCATTAGTTAAAATTTCATTTGGTACACGTACATACAGAATAAAGGAATTTTAGTTCTTGATACGAAAAATATTGCAACGGTCAAGCAAGTGGCAAAAGTTTCTTTCTGAATAGATGTTATTTTACACCCCAAGCCAACGCTCCGAAAGACTGCCTGCGGGGAAGGAAAAACATTTTATACATTGTTAATTTATTGACAGGAGACAACAGATCATGTATGCAGAATAACTGATTGACAGTTGCGTCTTGATAAGATTTAACATTTGATTGGTTGCATAATAATAAAACTATCCAATCAAATCAAAAATCTTCTCCGGGTCGTGCTTTCAATCTATTGATTTACATACATCGCTGTCAATCAATTATCAACAATACTTCTATACCTGCGGTCAGTACTTGCGAGCGTCGGCTTGGTGTGAAATTAAATCTCTTTGAATTGAAACTTTTGTCACTCGCTTGACCATTGCAATATTGTCGACAATAATGGACGAGTCCACTTGTAAACGAGTCTATTATTGAAGACAACATTTGAAGTACCAGAAACAGAACTTCTATTATTCTTTTTATAGGTAATTTACTAAATCAGATATTTCAGAGCATACATAGGAATGAATGAAATTTCATAGATGGTTGTGAGAAAACTGCATTACACAAAAATCATCGCAATGTATTATTATATACAAATTTAGTCTGCCAATACCCTACCCAAGTCTTCTTAAATTAGATAAAGATATTATTTCTCTCAAAAAAGTCAATTTTTCTTGCATCAAGTAATGCATAAAGTACCAGAGTAAAATCAGTTATTAAACTTCTGAAATTTTGATGAAAAATAGAATTTGAATTAGGCAGGATTTTTTTGGTGTACTAGTTACTTGGTAGCAATTGGTATTAAAACATATACATGTATTCATGAAACTGGCCTTATTTCAACTGGGAGTTTTTTAATTTGTCTCTAAGTATTGACTGGCTAGCCTGGCCTGTAAACACATGTATCCAAAATGACTATCATGATACACACAAATATAACTTTTATGGTGATGTTGTCAATCATATCATCATCTTCTTGGAATGGAGTAAACTCGTCCGCGAGTGTTAGAAACTCCAGTGCATGGCGGTTGAGCAGCTGAAAATCATCAGAGTATATATACAATTAAAATTGCAGTACTGATGGTCTTTGTATTTACATGCGGCTGATGAGTCCTGGCATACTGGTGGTAAGTTTGCACTGTCTGAAAGACTCAGTGTTTGGCTGGCTTCTCAACTCTGGTGGTAGTGAGTTCCAGGTGATGATGGTTCTTGGTAGGAAAGAGTATTTATATACATCTACCCTTGTGAAAATCTGCCTGATGTTATTGGCACAGGACCCTCTTGTTCTGGTAGTGTTGAACTGTAAGTACTGGTGTAGGGGTACTTTATATAAATGTACATGAATGAAGAACTTTGCAATATTTATCTTTACCTTGGAAGTTCCTAATATGTAATCAAATATACAAATACATTTGTATGTATGCAATAAATAACACTACAAATTAAAGCTTTACCAAGAGATTGCTCATTAAATAATCATTTATTGTTTTACAATCTTTTATAAATATTTTTGTCTGAATGGTTCAAATTTTCCCTCAGGGGGAAACATCACAAATAAACATTCTTAATATGAAATATTCTAAACATCACTGGTGCTTTTGTTGCTCAAAATTTAGCCCAACCCTCACTTCCAAAATTAAACTACTAATATCGGTATAATGGAGAAAAATGAAAAAAAGGTTCTGACCCCAGAAATCTGGTTATCTTTCAAAACTTACTAGAGAAGGCACCTTAATCAAATTTACTTGTTATTAAAAGTACATACATATTATTTTGATTTTTGGTCTAATAATGAGTTAACTGATGAATTGATTATGCTACTAGTATTTACTAATGCATACAGTACTCCCTCGTTACACACAGCCCCTCTTTAAAGGATGTCCCTCACTTATCGATGACCATTTTCCCAAAAGTTAGATGTTTCTACATCATGTACATTGTATGCAATTTATTCCCTCGATATATTGCCACTCTCACTTAATGCCACAATTTTCCCTGGTCCCTAAGGTGGTGATATAATGAGGGTGTACTGTACTTACATGTACAGTTGCAGTCTTCGCGAAATGCGTCAGTCCGATGGACAAACCGACATTTTGGCAGGAGAACCGGTAAAAAATTTCAAAGTGTCAGTCCAAATGTCCGACATTGTTCTTGGGCTAAACTACTGGAAACAATGTTTCAGGCTGCAAAAATGACAATCCTCTGGTAGATTTGAGACTTTATTTTGTTATCGCTAACTGTTCCTGTCAAGAATCTTTAGTCAAACGGATTAAATTTTGGTAAAATTGACTCCCGCTCAGATGAAAACATTTCAAACAGTAAGTGATAAGTATTAATAAACAGATATCGAAAAAAAAACATGATGATTTTCCAGAAATCTCTGATACTACGAAATGTGTGGAAACTTTTGGTCCGATGACCGTTTGGTCGGTCTGATATGCCATAAAAGACTGCCAGACCGAATGTCCACCAAATTTTAAATGTATTTCCCGAAGACTGCAGTTGTGTACTTCATACTTCTTTCAAACTGATTGTGACTGATTCTGAAAGATTACCTGAAGTTACCAACTCCATTAATATGCAGTTGCCAAGTTCTGGTAATCCCAGGTAATATGGCTTAGGATAAACCTAACCCTGCAGTCAACCGTACTGTGTCTACAGAATTAAATGGGACATACACATGTATTAAAAAAATCCAGATAATGTTGAGTTGAATCCTCATGACTGAGAAGTCACATGGTAGGGTTTCTAAAACACAGTAAAGGACCTCCTTGGTGCACAAAGTAGCAAAATGTGTTATTTATTAGCCTTTTATGGTCCTTAGTGTATAGATAGAACCCCATCCTTGGCATGCACCAAGTATATGTAGGTGCTGCTACAAGAGGAAAACATCAGAGGTTTGTAGTACCATACAAAGAACAACAGTCCACAACATGCACAAAAAGTCTTGCTTTCCACTCACTATCCAGTTATGAAACCAACTACCAGAGATGACATAGTGTTTCCTGCAGCTTTTGAAAAGGGCATGGTAATTTTCTCCATTTAGGGCACCTAAAGCACGATCAATTACACTATTAGGGCACCTTTATAGTGAATGCCCATTTTCACAATGAAGTAAACAACATTATATATATTTAATATATAATGTTTTTATTTTATTTATTATATATTTTACTTAATAAACATACAGCTGATTCCTGCAATATTAAAGAAAGCACAATAAACCTGCAGCATGTAAAAAAGATGTGTAAATGGACCCCTGCTGATACATAATGACTGACTATGACTTATACAGGGCTTACCACACTTCAAAATAACAGGGAGACTTGAAGTCTCCCTCAGGGTACAGAAAGGGAGACTTCAGGTCATGACAGGAAGACTTGTGTACGTGTATCGGCAATTTTTGTATTTGTTTCCTGCTGATTTTGAGTTTTTTCTGGTGAATATTAAATATTCAACAATGGCAATAAATCAGTTTTAATCATTCAAATATTATTGTAATCTCATGAATGATCAACAATGTAGGTTTAATAAAAAAAAAATTATTTAAGTTGTATCAGATTGATGTTCCTTTTCCCCAAAAAAGATTATGGTGGAGGTGCTCCTACATTTAGGTTAGATTTATAATAAGGATAATACATGTACTACATAGATTTCTTTTCATTTATCAATAGTTTATCACTCACTTCCTCAAAGAGACAGGTGCTAATCCACTACATTCTTTTACGAATGGTTCTCCAACATATTGGAGGAATATACAGATAACAGATTGCAAATCACTTCCTGTTTACATTTGAGTCAGAACTATATATTTAGGACAATTTTCGGATCTCCTGTAGTTGGCGATCGCAATTCTGGTATACCAGAATTGTTAACAATTCTGGAACAAAAATTTATTCCAGAATTATTATTTTTTTTTAATTATTTTCCAACAATTCTGGAACACTGTGATATTCCAGAATTGTTACAAGATTGTATCTGAATATTAATAATACCTATCATCTAGACAGTTTTATGACAGATAAATAGGGCAATGTAGGGTTGTTACCTTGTATTTCTATTACATTTCACAGAAATGAAGGATAAAGTATTGGTCTTTTTAACAATTATATTCTTTTTGAAATATGTTGGTCGCCCTGAAAAGGGTCATTTGTTATAAATATCTTCCTCTGAATGACATATATTCAAATGCTTAAAGACAAATGATAGACAGTTACAGTAATCAACATGAGCTTCATTTCGTCCAGTCTTGGTGTTCACTAAGCTGTTTCTGGAGTGATTTTCTGTCCAAATGCATTATGGACTTGAGCGATTGCTGCATGGAAAGTGATGTTGTTGCTGTGGGGTCATCTGATAAAGTATCATTGTTGTCATTGTCACGCCGTTTAGTGACTAGTCGTTTGCGGTATCAGAATCAGTTGATAATCTTTTGCGTTTTACCGCATGGCCTGATGGTACATCTGCAGCATACTGGACAGCCCTTGCCGAGTCATATTTTGTCGAATTTTTACGCCACAGTTCGCAAGCAATGTGTTTGGCTATTGTTGTAGTTTGGTTTGTGTCTTTAGATCTGGCGGCGTCTGATCTGCCAAGTATTGTGTTGTCAATGCAGGTGGATTTATAGTTATATGACAATAATATTAACCCTGCCTAATACAGGCATGGCTGTTTAAAGATGATGGAATAGTGATGTTTCCATTTGAGATATGAAGAAAGTTGGGGTGATTGAAATTTATACATTTTGGGTTTTTTTTTCAGCTTGGAACAATTATGCCAGTGTTTGATTGATCACTCTTTTACCAGAGACATCTAATTACATTTAATTATATGTCTCTGCTTTTACTAATTAAAGTATGAATATAAAATACCCTTTGATCTTTAATTATTGGTATACTTTAATGAATGTTTCATCTATAGTCTTTGATCATGTTAATGGAATTAAAATCATAACTAACAATTCTGGAACAACAATCCTTGATTAAATTGTTGACTTAATTAGCATTATTTGAAAATTTTAACAATTCTGGAACAACAATTCTGGAATAAATTTTTGTTCCAGAATTGTTAACAATTCTGGTATTCCAGAATTGTGATCGCCAACTACAGGAGATCCCAATTTTCATAGAATTTTTGTAATAAATGTGTATTATAACTTCAACTAGCTTTGATTTAAGAACCATGAGATGATGTAAACAATGTTTTAGCTTTGAAGAACACAGGAATAAGCTATAGAAATCTTATCTTACTTCCTGCTACCGGAAATAGGATGGATTACACAGTGATTTTCAGAAGTACCAGGGTGACTTAAAATCGCCTTTTGGAGCAAATTCAGGCAACTTGAAGCACAACAGGACAACTTAATCGCCCTAATTGCCCAGTTTGGTGAGCCCTGCTTATAGACATTTTAAAAATAGTAACCTTTTCAGAGGTCAATTGTATGATAGTACCAATGCTACAAGTTCTCAGATTCAGTTTTGTAAGCCATTCCCCTTCATAAGCTTTATCTCCATTGTTTTTTTTATCTTTTTTAAGCTTTATCTCCATTGTGAGTGACAGAGCATGACTTGTAAAACAATGGTTATGAATCAAGTGCTAATTTGACTTGGAGCCAAACTTAACATATTTTCCTAATTTTATAAAAATTGTTTTGCAAAGTAACAAACAAATGATGCTCAAAAACTTTTTTAAGCTTTTTAATTTGAAACCAAATTATTTTTCCTTTTAATTGATTAATACAAATGTAAGTGTAAATAAAATTATAAAAAATAAAATACCACAAGTTAAAGGCAAATTTTAAAGGGTAATAACTCATTTCTCAAAAAACGTGATCTGCAAAAAAAAATTACTTTGTTTCATTGCAATTAACAGAGAGTTTTTAAGAAAATTTTAATCAAAAAAAAGATTTGAAGTCTAAAGAATAATGATCATGAGGAACTGACATAAAAATGTCATATAGGTAAGCAGTTTATCTCTGATTGACAGGTAGTAATTTATGACTCAGGTAAAGTACTAAACAAAAGGGGTACATATAAACCGCGAAACGAAATCGAAACGAAAAAAAATGAACCGAAATAAAACGAAATGAAATAAATCGAAACGAAACGAAATCGAAACAAAATCAAAATGAAACGAAACGAATCGAAATGTATTCTGGTTTATTCTTGAATAAAAGTTATTGCTTCTTTTATATCAATGCCATTGATGATAAAATAAACATGTAAATCGGAATAAAACCCAAACCAGGTAGACTACTAAGTCCATGACCACAATCTTAAAAGGAGAGAAAAAGACAATACGTAATTTTGAAAGATGGGTCAAGGGGTGCTCGACGCTAAACTGCCGGCTAGCTCAAGGAGCCTAGCCTACTGGTAGAACACTGTCGCACTACGGAAGAAAAATCAGACTCAAAACTTCCCGAAAAGGGTTTGGTCAAGAATCATCATAGATTTCAGTAGACATCGGTAGTATCAGTGAGAGGCCAGTATGTGTGCAAAATTTCAGGTCACTAGGTCTCAAAGCTAATTTAAAGGATGCAAGCAGAATATCTTGCCGGTATCCCCTATTAAGTTAAAAATGTAAGTTACGTCCCAGCTTTTCTGGATTTTTAATCAATTTCTGGCAAATATTACCTGTAAAATCGTGCCAAATCTTGAACATAATAAAAAAAACGAGAATAAAAACATTAGTTATATCTGTACTATGCAAATATTAAATTTCAATACATAACTAATATTATAAAGGCTGTGGCTATTCGACCAGATCCGGTTTAAGAGTCTGAGTGACCTGAGTCTGAGTTACCTGTGGAAATCAAGGAAAAGGGGTTATTTGTCGAGTTCCTATAAGAATTTGAAATTATACAATTCAAAATAGATAAATGGATTTTTTCGTTAATATCAATAAAAAATTGAGTAATACGTTGGATTTAAAATGTAATTTTTCATATTTTAAAAAGATTTTTGGTCGTTATCGTCGATATTAAATGCTATTAATTTACACTATATTTGTACCCATGTTTAAATAGAACTTGTGTCCACTTCGCGGTGGAAAAATTTCAATGCGGACATGCAGGAATTCTGACAAGAAATACTAATATTAATTGAGTTCAACTGCTTGTCACTTTATAACCTATACAACATTTCAAATATTAATATGTGGTGACTAAATTTGCAAGAAATCGGTGTAAATTTTTCTGATTGCATAGTCTTGAGAACACGATCCATAAGAGTCCAAAGCGTAATAATAAGTGTCTTAGTGACACAAAGCCCTGCTAGGACTAAACATTGGTTTATAAATTCCTTGGTGTAGTGTTTAAATTGGTACTAGTATAAATTGCTCAAAGTGCTATAATCAGAGACATTTGTGTTTAAATGTCTCTGCTATAATATATATTCAAAAATATCTTGAAAATTGTAAATTACCCTTTTTTAAGTTTTTATATAAGTTGTGTATGGTTGTCTATCCCCTAAACAATATGGGTACTAATTAACATTAATTCATTTTATATATTTACCTTTGTTTGATAAAAAATACATCAACATAAATAATGTGTCTGCTTAATCTTAAGCTTCAGGTAAATTATCTGCTAATTAGACAGGTCCGGTCGAATAGCCTATGGGCTATTCAAAGGGCCACTGCCTATTATAAAATAGACTGCTTCTTAATATTCATGCCAAAGGGTCGAGCAGCTCCAAGAAAATGGATGTTTTTCTTGTTGAAGGAACTGTTGTTTCTCACCTGTACTAGTTTGGTGAGGACAGTTACATGCATGTCCAGTATGCTCTGGTTAGCTCGCCGAAAATGTTCACCTACTGAGCAATCATTTCCATTGGTGATGCTCTGTTTATGTTCGACAAAGCAAGTGGGCTGTAAACGCTGTAGGATGATCTATGTGGGTCAGACTTGTCGTAGATTGGGTGATCGCTTTGTCGATCTGTATTTCAGCCTGGTAGTTCCCTAGTCGAAGGCCATACGACCGAAACGTCGGGCAGTCATCCATTCTTTCCATTTTTGTCATTTTTATATGTTTTTTAATTTGTATATTTTTTTTTGTTTTTTTACTTTTTAATCCTGGTCAACTATACCATTTTTATCAGTTTTGTAACAAAGTGTAACAATGGACCTTTTGAAAAAATGATAAGATTTATCTTCTGTAGAATACCGAAGGAACAAAGCACAAGATTACATAAATGAATAATCAAAGTCCTGAGACAATGCGAAAGCAAGAACACCAGAGACGGAGGACAATGGCACTTCGATTCACTAACGTGTTAGGAATTGTCGTCTTCAAAAATGATTTCCAAACTGTCAGCACTAAGATTACCACCAGTGTGAAACTCTACATTGAACCCCTGGTGACACATATTTAAAAAGATCGATTATCGCTGAAAATAGAGTGCCCAAGTCATAATAGATATATAAAGGTCAGAATAGTCGTTCTATTTCCTCTTCAAAAAAGTTATCTGGCAGGTCAAGACTTCATCCAAGATTACACATAATGGGAAAGACATTTTAATATTGGATCGAGAAACTCATTCAAATATTTCTCCTCTGAGACCAAAATTTTCCAATTCAAACAAAACTTGGTCATAATAGTTCAGGTATGTGTTGGGAATCTATGTCGAGATTGGTTAGTACTTCGCTTTGAATAAACTAATACGTCTGTACATTTCAACTTGTAATATGAAAACTAGAATGTTGTGTACATAGCAACATTACGTACAATACGGTAACGTCAACAATAGGTAACGTTAGAGACATTTATAGTGTTCACAATGACGGGTGGTGCTCAATCCTTGACAGTATGTTCCTTAAAAACTAGCGTTCTGTTGTACAAGCGGGAAACAGGTATGTAGTTTGAAAATGGAAAACTATTCCGAGATCTTTACTACTATATGCCAGCCATGTTCCAGGTGCACAGTAGCATGATGGATGCAATTTGATTTTAAACACAAAAACTCCTTGTCCATGGATCGTCAGACTTGACTTCTTCATGGATTGTTCTGGTCCTGTTATGGTTCGTTGGATATCTCACGTTGGTATATACTAGCACACCAGTGCAATTATTGGTATTTTTAGTTGTAATCTTTCATACCAGAGAATCTAATGCGTTTTCATAATTGTATACTCATTACTTCATTTTATATGAAATACGAATGGTCCGGCTGAATACAAGGTGAATACAAGTTACAATCTGTAGTCTTGTGTAGTGTTATTTGCCAAAAATAGACTTTCCCGACCAAAAAAAAGTTTGCTTCGATGTCCTACTTCAAGGTTCCTATCGTGGATGTCATTTTTTGGGGTGACATAAAACGTATGTGAAAAGAAGGTTTTAGTTCAAAATGAACTTTATTACTACATATCAGTTCATCTATGGCCTTTTTTTTCAAAATAAAGTGCAAATTTTAAGGTCGGAAAATGATCATGCAGTCTGCATCTATACTTTTTTCAAATCTTTGTGCATATGGTGGTATATTACTTTTCAGGCATTTGAAAAATGGTTTACGGAATTCAGGACCTAGGACACATGATCTTAATTAACTAAAACTTTACCCAAATATCAATAAAAACCATAAAGAACATATTTTTTTTATTTAGTTTCAGTTTCATTTTGATTTCGTTTCGATCAGGTTTCGTTTTGATTTCGTTTCGAATCTGTTTCGTTTCGTTTTATTTCGCTTTGTTTGATTTCGTTTCGATTCATTTCGTTTCGCGGTTTATATGTACCCAAACAAAAGTGCCGACGGTGTTTGTTTACGATTGAACTCATCCTTTAATTAGTATGACAGGCGTAATCAAAATATTATTTTGAACAAATAGAATAAACTAACAATGAACATCATACTTCAATTTTTGGCGATTTTCAAAAGAAGAAACTGTTCCAGTTAATTTACTGCAGGGCGTCAAGGCACAGATATTTAAAAAGGGCAGGGCACCAAAAATGAAAATAAAAAAGGGCAGGGCGTCAATAAAAAATGGCAGGGCGTCACTGCACGCCAAAATCTGCTGCAAGAAACACTATGACAGGAGCAGCTTCAGACCTGAACTTCTTTAAAAAAGATATCCAGATACATGTAGTCAACTTTTAAAACCGTTGTCCTTGTTTTTAACAGCTGTTCATAGTCTCTCCATTGTGCAAGCATAGTTGCTTTAAACACAGTGTGTTGCTGCAGCCCTACAGGTCATTTGCGGTGTTTTTAGACACTGCTTATCTTAGAGGCTTGTTTAGGCTATACATGTTTTTGGATATGGAATATTTACAACTTTTGTTGATGAGGAATGAGATATTTGAAAAAAAAAACGTACAGGGATATGGGATATTTTGACAATGTGGAAGGGAATATTTCCATAACTATTGGGATATTTTAGTCTAGACTTACTTGGATATTGGGCCCGGTACATCTAAACAACCCTCGTCTTATGAGATTTTCATGTCCTACTATGTTGGAACTTAAAAAAAAACAGATCTTTTATCATAGCTCAGACATTGTCATTGCCATTGGCTTCATTTGATATTTTGGCGGGACTTCAGCGTTTAAGGCCAGATTTTACCCTAGGGACAATATTTCACCTTAAATTGACAAATTATTATTGAAATTTCCGACTCTTACAGAGCGTTTAGAGTCAGACCCAGAGGCAGAGACTCTGGTATCATGTCCTATCTCTTGACAGACAATGTCAGACAGAGAGGGATTCGTACAAACTATTTTGTCGAGACCAAAAAACTTGGTCACGGATTTCATTATTCTTACTTTTAAGATTTTTTTATCGGTCCAATTAACTGATAATGACTGAAATTCTTGCTTAAATGTCCTGTGCTCTGTGTTTGATGACCAGCGCCATGTTGGATTGCCACAACAATGAGGGGTGAAGGTCATTTGTCTTGTAATTTCCTGTACAGTTAACGGTGCGTGTCGTTTCCGTGTGATTTAAAAACCGGTTTTTCAAGTCATAACCAGAGAAAAATTATGTGCACATAAAATTAGTTACAATATAAAATATATTTTAAAAACTGATTTATTTGGTAAAAGACTCAAGGAGAAGGGTGTCTCGGTAGACTTAATCAACGTGCTATAATAAAAGGGGG
>MJUU01012662.1:186125-197724 GCA_002080025.1 Modiolus philippinarum | reverse complement strand
GAAATTTGCTATAGCTTTCTAGTTTACAATTTTTGTCAATTTCACAATGCAAGTTTTGAAGATAAGTATCAAATAAACGTTGACTAAATAAATTCTAATAAGTATCAGGGTGATACAGATTAGGATTTGTCCCGACATTAGCAAACCCATTCTCTTCTAAGAGTGTTTTAACAAAGACTGCCCATTCTGAGCATGGCTGGCTATTGTTGAAATTGCTCGTCAGATTGATACACAATACCTCTGCAGTCATGCAATGCTAAACGCAACCAAAATTTGACCATAGCAATGTTTATAAATATTTGCAGCGGGTATCGTCCAAGCTCATTTCTTACTGCACAAGGAGATGTATTTTTATTTACCCCTAATAGAGATTTACAAAACTTATTATTATATATAGTATCTCGGTCAGTGTTGATCATTAATCACCCGACATAATTGTTCAAAATCGTATTCAAAATTAATTTAAAAATCGAAATTATGAAGTATTCTTGGCGTTTTTATGCATAAAAGGGTATTTGATATCAATTTCTAAACAAATGGATACGACACAATGCGTTTTTATAACTTCCAAAAAAGCTCATATTGCTTTAAACTGTAATTAAATTACAATTTGATTCACGCCAAGTCGATTTTTGCGTAGTTTGTTGCCATTGTTATTGAGCGTAAGGAACAATTGGTAGATCTAATTTTAATTAGATTGATAAAATTCAAACTAGACATGAACATTGTATAACAATGTTGACTGGATAACCCTGAGCATCACCCAAGTTAGCACTCCATGGTGGGTGGGGAGCAAGGGAGTGACCTTGATATAATTTTTGTCAAGAATACCGCTTAAGTGCACGCTAGGGTTCTTCTTGATCTCGCTTGAGGGGGTGAATATTGTTCACCTCTAGTTGAAGACCTTCAGGCGACATCAAGATGTAGACAGGAATAAAAGCCCTGTCCTTGATAAACTAGAGTGTGCTTTTTTTTGTCACATGTACATTCACTCCATATCATTTCATTTTTTTCAAATGAGTAAATATCTCCTCTTATAGGGTTTTTATCCAAACTATAGAATAAAGTGTAAGCTTCATACTGATGTTCTATCAAGAGGAAAAGCATTTTTGACATTGACCCTTGAACAGTCGAAAAGTAGTGATTTTTCTTCTACATTTTAGCTCTTGATACTAGTCCATGTTGAGTCCAGATGTTATGAACTGAAGAGTGACAGGAAGCAGTTTTTGGTGTATAAAACAGATCAAGATTTCACAGAAAGGTATGACCTTTTCATAAAATTTGAACTCGTTTATTTATTTTTTTTTATCTTTTTTTCATAATTGACTGATTCAAAATGAAGCATTTAAGAGTGATGTTTTCAATGATTAATCTCTTTTTTAATGTAATTAATGCATCATGCTATGTGTTACTACACAAAGAACACTCTTGATTAAAATGATAAGTTTCTGTCGTATTTGCGATTTTTGCAAAATGAATTGCTCTTTTGCAGATCAGTTCTACGATTATTAGAAGATGACATATTTCTTCTATTTAATTGATACAATTTGGTGGGGTTCCTCATGACAAGTCTGCGAAACTGAACTTAAATAATGCCAATGATTTTTATCTTCGTCTTGGACAATTTAGCATTCAACTCGTTTGACGGCTCCTCGGACGGCTCTGTTTTACAAATTCGATTTTATCTGTCACTACAGAAAGTTTTCGACTTTTGTCTATTTGTTTGATGCAATAAAAATATAACAGTAAATAAATCGGGAAACTTCTACTTCAGCTTGTCTCCTTGCAGGTCAGATTTTGAGTTGTCTTTCAAAACAACAGCTGACGATCAGTTAGTTTACTACTGCGAGATGGTTAAGCCTGCTGAGGACGTCCCAAGAGATATTGAAGGAGTATATATACACAATGGTTTTCTAAACTACTTCATTTTCAATCCAACTCGGTATGGCACTGGAACATCGCGGGGTGGACATGTTCGTACAGACTTCGAAGTGAACAATGATACCTGGATTACGGTAAGTACATTAAGTCATCGTCAGGTGCGGTTGGTGCTTTTATCGATATCTGTTATGTAACGATGCTGCTTGAAATATTACTTCTAAGTGAAGCTTTCATGGGGTCGAAATAATTGGGGTCCTTTTCCCGGACTCCTGTCAATTCTTCTCCACTTTAGCGTTTCAAGTGCGGGAAGATATTTTGCAAAGATTCTTTAATAAGAGTCCATTTTCCCCGATTCAATGGCTAAATTTACAGTCTTTCTCTCGTCACATTCGACATCTTTTCCGTTATCGCTTGCTTTTCTTGAAAGGATTCTTTTTCTCTCATTCCTATAAAAAACTAATACCACTTCTAACTTATACCCTATTGAGGCCACTTTTGTGTGTCAAAGCGACACTTGAATTACCAATCCGTGTCGGTTTGGAGGTTTGGATTGAGATTTGTTTTCAAGTAAGTGAGAACCGGACTGTCTTTCTAAAACGAATAGTACTAGTCCAAGGACAACGACAACATCGAAAAAAAACAAAGACCACAGAGACATAACATGAGAACGGCCAAGACAAGAAAAAATGAAGACATACACAAACATACAAAGATGAACAACACGGACAACATGGGTGAAATCAGGTGCGCCAGTAAAGTAAGAATTTGAAATTAATTTGAAATTAAAATATAACTTGAATTATATTCATACAGTTATAAATGTATTTAACCTTTAGTGAAATGCGACTTCTTGTTTCATATCATGGAAGTCATCTTGGTCATAGACAATTGTTACTGCAACATCCATACCCATCCTTTCTGAAAGAGGTAGAGATTGATGAAATTATTGCCTGTGATCTATGCAACACATTAAACATACTAATATTACTTCCAACGAAAAATAAAGAAACAGCATATTTATCTTTTCTATATTTCGAAATAATCGAGATCAGTCGGATAACACTGTTTTAAATTTGAAACTGCAAAACTGTAAAAAGGACAAAACATACATTAAGATGTGTATAAAAAAACTACGAACGAACTAATCTTCAAAGACTGAAGAAGACTGGTCACAGGATTAATCAAATTGCTGTCAAATTGGCAAATGAAGCCCCATTAATCATGCAGCAAATTCCACGATTCAGATTAAGAGGCCAGCACAAAAGATTGTCTTGAAATTGACAATAAAGTCCAATAACTCTTGCAAGAAAAACGAAAATCCACGTAAAAATATACCGATATCTGACAGCTCTAATAAGTATGAAGTGAATTGGCCAAAGAGTTGTCAAGTTACACAGAGTAAGACATATAAAACGGACAGACGGTCGGGCTATTGGACATTAGCATACCATGATACGACCATCATAAGACGGGCGAGTAAAAAGTGAAAACTTATTCACAGACCATTTCGAAACTATAGGAGATTTGAGATGGAATCGAAGATGACTACAAATATTCCGGAAATTAAAAATAAGTTTTGTGGCTTCGAAAAATGGGAGATATTCTCGATGTTTCCTTGTATTGACAAGTACTGATGAAATTTGCAATTATATTTTATTGTCATTTCTAAAGTTTTAATGAAATCAATACATGAGCACAATGTAAATACCATAACATATTGTTTTTAAAAGTGTCATTTACCTTAAAATACTCCAGAAAAGACAATACAGCTAAAATGATAAGTAACATTTAATATTTAGGTAGAATTCTTCCGAAATAAAGAGGCACACGTACCACGTTTTTCTGGCGACGACCAAGTTTTAGTCAACCAAACAGGCATGATAGTCGACGGAAAGAAATTTGTGTTTGAGGGAACTATTCCTCCATTAGACGTCCGTGGATCAGATTTGTACATTGGTGGACATGACGAACTTTACAGAATAGTAAGTTCGCTTTCAGTTTTGAGTTAATTTTTACACTGAGCACAAAGAGAGACGACTCTGGTTTTGTCAACTTATCTCATAGAAAAATATGAAAGGATATGGAGTGAATGTACATGTGACAAAAACGCACACGATACACAAAAAAGCAAATTTATCAAGGACAGGGCTTTTATTCCTGGTCTACATCTTGATGTCGCCCGAGGGTCTTCAACCAGAGGTGAATTATATTCACCCCTCCAGCGAGATCAAGAAGGCCCCTAGCGTGCACTTAAGTATTCGTGCGGTATTCTTGACAAAAATGTTGAGCAACATCGATCGCAGCTTAAATATGTCATAGAAGCAACACATGTCGGGAGCGGTCAGTGAGAAAAAAGTAAAACCGGGAAATGTCTGCCTACAAATATTTGTCTTTAAGTAGACCGACGAAAGACAATAATAAGGACAAAAACAGCATCGATAGACAACACGGCTTAAATCCAAATAGATGTAGGCAAACCTTGCAGTGTAACGTAGGTTGAAAAGGGCAAAAATAGTCATGTGTACAGATTATAACATTTTAGTAAAAACAATAAAAATATTGAACAGCCGAATTGAAAAAATAAATGAATGGGTAAACGTATGAGAAATTCTCAAACGAACAGACACGCCATAATTGTAATATTATGAGAGCATACACCTCAAGCACGGGGAGTCTTTCTACGGACTCCAGGCAGCACGAGAGACAAACTCTGCAGCATATAGAAAAATATGAAAGGATATGGAGTGAATGTACATGTGACAAAAACGCACACGATACACAAAAAGCCAATTTTTTGACATCTTAAACTCTAGATCATTATCACACTGTAACAGCATTAAAACGTTCGACTTCTCCACACTTTACACTACTTTTCCTCATGAACAACTAAAATCTCGGCTGAGAGGTTATTCATAGATGTTTCTCACGTAAGAACGGTGAACGAAGATATAGATCCATTGTTGTAGGTAGAGAACAAGCCTACTTTGTGAAAAATGACTCCGAATCGGAGAGTGTCTGACCGACAATATATTTGTCCAGTTTGGAGGACTTGTTTTTCAACAGACTATCGGAATTCCTATGGGCACAAACTGTGCGCCTCTCCTAGCCGATCTGTTTCTTCACTCTTATGAAGCTGAATTCATCGAAGGGCTTCTTCAAAATAAAGATAAAAAACTGGACCATTCCTTCAATTTTAGCTTCCGTTATATAGATGATATTTTGTCGCTAAACAACCCTCGCTTTGGTGATTTTCTTCATTTGATCTATCCAAAAGAGCTCGAAATTAAGGATACCACAGACACTTCTACATCAGCCTCGTTCCTTGACCTTCACCTTGAAATTGACAACAGAGGGAGACTTCAAACTAAGCTGTACGACAAACGCGATGACTTCACCTTTCCAATAGTAAACTCCCCTTTTCTTTGTAGCAACATCCCTATAGCGCCGGCATATGGAGTTTACATCTCTCAGCTCATTCGCTATTCAAGAGCTTGTATTCGATACAGTGACTTCCTTGATAGAGCCCGGTTGCTCACAAATAGGCTACTTCAACAAGGGTATGTTACCCAAAATTTGAAGTCATCCCTCCAGAAGTTTTACGGTCGACATCACCATCTTGTGGACCGCTATGGGATATCTGTTTCCAAGATGACAACAGATCTTTCCCTTTAAAGCTTAATTGTTGTTTCCTCTACCGGATTTGACATGTTCAGCACGGCGGGTGTCTTATAAGAAGCAGGAGATGCTAACTCTACCGGTACACCTGATCTCACCCATGGTTTTTTATTGGGTCCGTGTTGTTCATCTTTGTGTGTGTGTGTCTTCATTTTTCTTTTCTGTGCCGTACCCATGTTGTGTCTCTGTTTTTTTCCCTTTTTTGTTTCTGGTGTTGCCAGTGTCCTTGGATTGTTCGCTTTTGGATTGACGGTTCGGTTCTCACTTACTTTATCAAGGAAAGTGCTTTTATTCCTGGTCTACATATTGATGTCGCCCGAGGGTCTTCAACCAGAGGTGAACAATATTCACCCCTCAACCGAGATCGAGAAGGCCCCTAAAGTGTACTTAAGCGGTATTCTTGACAAAAATGTTGAGCAACATCGATCGCAGCTAAAATATGTCATTGAAGCAACACATGTCGGGAGCGGTCAATGAGAAAAAAGAAAAACCGGGCAATGTCTGCAGACAAATATTTGTCTTTAAGTAGCCCGACGAAAGACAAAAATAAGGACAAAAACAACATCGATAGACAACAAGGGTTAAATCCAAATAGATGTAGGCAAACCTTGCAGTGTAACGTAGGTTGAAAAGGGCAAAAATAGTCGTGTGTACAGATTATATATAATTTTATGTTCATATCTTTATATAACTTCTTAAGAGAATCAAAATGACAGTTATAAAAGCTTGGGTGTGGTAGTAAGGTAACGTTCATTGTGGGACAAACGCATAAGAATCGTACCAACTGAGATATATGTATTCCCAAATGAGTTGAAACATTTGGATGGTCAAACCTTAACATCTAAAGGATGATCGACAACAACTAAATAAAAGAGAAAGCTTTGTACCTTGATTTTATCTCTAAATGTAATCTCAAACTTGAGAACAAATTATTATATCGACCTTCCTAGTCAAGGCCTATACTTGTTGATGAGGAAGCAATCATTTGATTTTTATAGGGGCTATGGTCATTTCTAAAATCAGGATATGTTATTAAAATAAAAAAAGCCAAGACAGGCTTACAAAAAGAATAAAAGCAAACATCAGAAGTTACACACAAAAAAATCCAGGATCGGAAATTTGACCAGAGTCCCCATAAAAACAGTCTAAAAACAATGAAAGGTTTAACCGATCGGTCTTCCAATCCACATGAAAAGATATAAGGGTCACATGGAAACTGCAAAATTGGAATTTCACGTTTTTATTCAACCGCAAAAAAATTGCGGTTGTATTATGGTATGGCGCAGTCGTCGTCTTCACCTGCGTCGGCGTCGACGTCTGTGGACATCATAACTTTGGTTCTAGTAGACGGATCATTCTCAAGTGTCTTGGCACGAGTTTAAGCCCGGGTTTCAATTTCGGGTTCCTGGTTTTACCCGTTGTAGGAAAGGGGGCCCAAAAGGGGTAAAATTCGGATTTTTTTTTCTTGTCTGTTGACAGCAAAACTTTGTTTCTAGTGGACGGACAATTTTCAATTTTTTTTGTAGCATGCTTATTTCATGGTCCTGGCCTCGTCTCTTTTAGAAAAATGGCCAAAAGGGGTTAAATCAGATATTTTCACATATTTGACTGTAGAATCTTTATTATTTATCTGATTTTATGGGGTTTCTTTCAGTGTGCTACTTGGGAAATTTCCAGTCAGTAGTATGTCTACTGATTTCACGTGGCATGTAATGTTCATGAGATGAACGGTACCCAAAATGGGCGAATTATACACATTTAATTTTTTATTTTTAGTACGTTTTTGATGCATTTCTTTGCAGTGGATTCCCATGAAAAATTAATATGTTGCTGCATCATCAGATTTTTGACAACTTGTTTCCTTTCTGAATTATGGGCCAACGGGGCCAAAATTGCAAACATGCAGATAACCTTAAATCTTTGTTTTTCATCAGATTTTGTTAGGATGTTTTCTTTTGATTTCTCTTGATGTAATCTTTTAGGTGGTAGTCTACAGATTTTGCATAGCTGGTACCGTTTTTTTTTTGTTTTTTTTTGTAATTTGTGCTTCATATTTTGACTATTTTTGGATTATGGCCTTCCATATTATTTGATTTTAATGCTGCTGATGAGAGGATACTCCTTAAAACACTTGTACAGCATAAATAAATTTACTGTTTAATATGCAACGTAATTTTTTTTATTTTTTTATCCACAAGTGATAAAAAATGTTGATTTTTTTCCCTAGTTTGTGTCCATCTAATTATTGTGTCAAGCTTTTTTATGTCCATCTAATTATTGTGTCAAGCTCTTTACTGTGTCCACATTCACTTTAAACTACACTTGCTCAAATTTCAGTGGTCGACATGCTGCGGTCGTATAATGCTGCGCTTGTTTATCGATGTTGTCGTTGTTATTACAGGAATTCAACATAGATAAATATAAAGGAAGGATTACAAAATTACAAAATGATACGTACAAACAAATCATGTTATGCTTTGTATTCCAGGATGACCAGCTGGATACATTTGAGGGATACATAAAAACATTTAAAGACCTGAAATCTGACACTGAATTGACACCGGAAACACCAGGAAACAAGTATGAATCCGAAAATTGTGATGTGGACCCGCCATTTGCGTAGATATCGTGAAAAATTATCTTTTGACATCAATCTCTATAGGCATTAGATATTTCTTCCGAATGGCAGCTGTGAAAGTGATATGCTATATGGAGATTGTACTTGATATTAAGTACAAGGACACTGAAAATAGTAATGCGGGGAACAGAACATTCTGTTCTTGCAAAGTAGACAACGTGAGCTAAATTCATTTGCAAAATATCGAGAAAGATGATAACGAACAGTGTAGAAAATGCAGAATTTTTTGCTACACAATAATTCTCTGGGTCTCTAAAAACACCGCAAAGGACCTCCTTTGCGCACAAAGGAGCACAAAGTAGCACAAAGGACTACAACAGAGTAAAAAATCAGCACAAAGGACACGAATTGGTGTTCTTTGTATATGAATATTTATATTTTACCCCAAAAAATAATTTGAATTTTATTTAGTAGGTTTTTATTCAATTTTATCATACGTTGAAGCACGGGATTTTGTTAAACTAAGATGTCTAAGATCGTTTCCGCTAAAGACAAGTATTATACCACATCGTATTTGAAAAAAATGTGCATAGAACAACAGTTTATAAAATTGTGAATTTAAGATAGCTTTTTATTCGAAGATTTTATAATGTTGAATTTAACTATTAAAGATGTTATTTACAGTATCAATTAGTGCAAAGATTATATGATTTAAATTGTTATTTCATGTATTATGGATATCGAACCCCGATACACAAGTGGTATTATTTAAGAATACCCACTAAGATAAAAATATTTAAGCATAATATATAGTTTTCTGTGTAAAAAGTTAGAAATATTCATTAAGTTGACATATTAATATGATATATAGTATCGTTCAGGTAAACACAAAATCTTAGCCACTTATGTCAGAAATATTCGTTAAAACGGGGAAAATAGTTTAAAAATATATTATTTTGGCAAAAATATTCATAATTTAATACTAAGAATATAATTTCATGTCCTTTGTGCAAAAATAATATCTTTTTGTGGTCATTTGTGCTACTTTGTGCTCCTTTGTGCACAAAGGAGGTCCTTTGCGGTGTTTTTAGAGACCGTAATTCTCTAAACATTCAATATAAGAATTTATTATTATTCTAGTGATACGCACCAACTAAATAAGACAATTTTGCTCTTTCACAGAAACATTGATTTAATTAGAGATTGAATTTATCAAGTACTTTTGATTACCATATTGTGGCACTTTTGCCGCCTTAACTTCAATTGTTGATATTTATATTATATTTTGTGATTATTTTATTTGTACAAATCTATTACATATTTTATCGATTTTAACAAACTAAATATATTTACTGATATATTTTTACATTATATGGTGGGGTTAAAGTATAACATTCTACTTCCTTCCTTCATACTTCCGAGGGCGATAGACATTTTTTATTTATTTATCAAACTATTTGAGGAATCTATCATGGGTTTATTGTGAGAAGAGTAGAACACATGGATACTATACAAGAAGCAGAAACCACGCCATCCGGCACTGATGATGATGAAGGTAAAATCTGAAATCAAAACCCAGAAATATGTATATAATATGTAGAATACTATCACTATTGATCTTACGATATATAAACAACATATAGCTGGGATGGTAACAATCTGCTCTGTCACCTGATTTTTTCATTTAAATTACTATTGAAAATCATTGAAGCGTGAATGCTAACTGATGCATGAAAAATGTAATCGTCTGCAGAGGAAACCATTGTTTACGCATCATTAAGCAGGGGGTAACATTTTTTATGCTTTAATGATTCCAGGTGTTGGACTAAATTGGCACAGATTTTACACGAAATATAATAGTATTGACTGAAGACTAATGTTTGAAAAGTCATTATTATCCGCTTAGTGACTCAGTGATATTAAAAAATAGCATATACCTTAATACCTGCAAAAGCGCAAAACTCCCATGAAACTGGACCGTTTACAAAATATCAATACTTAATGAAAATATTAAAAATGTAATCAGCAATACATTAATTTAGCCACAACAAAAGATTACAATTTCCATGTGCTAGTGATCATTTCGTTTGGTTTAATACTGTTGTCTACTGTAACTGTTCGCATATACCGGAGTACCACCGAATAGCGACGAAGAATGTTCTAAACATGGTTGGCCAGACAGTAAAATTCAGAAATTTTAAAAATTATCCTTGTGCCTTTCTAAGAGTTATGTCAAATACTAAAAAATAAGACTAACCTTTACACTTTATTGACGCATTATCAAATGTCACAATCTACGACACAAGGCACGCTTACACAATACTGAGTGAGACTAATACAGCCCACTGTTTTTTAACACTGATCGATGCCTCTGCCCCGATGGACTGTTAGTCCTCGAGGGTTTTCACCACCACAGTACACACAGATCGTTGATGCTGACTCGAAAACCAATTCTATTTGTAAACTTTCAATATCAAAATTTTAAAATTTTTGCATAAAACGAAGGGTAATCTCCCTCTCGCTTAGGTATGTCCCCAACTGATTTTAGCTTTGCATTTAGGTCTTTAGTTATTTGTTCTCTATCAGATTTTGCAAGTCTTACAAATGCTTTGATGTGACCTGCACTGAAGAGGCATTAGTTGTCGAAAGGCCATACGCAGAAACTACGTTCACATCAACTTTGGTATTTTGTTCTTTAATTCTTTAATACCACTGAGTCGATGCCTGTGCTGGTGGATCGTTAGTCCCCGAGGGCAATAACCAACCCAGTAGTCAGTACTTTAGTGTTGACCCGAAACCCGATTTTATTTGAAAACTTGCAACATCTAGACTTTAGAAATTTTGCATAAAACTAAGGGGTTTCTTCCTCTTGCATAAATCTTTCCTTAGCTTATTTTTCGCTTTTCGATTTGATGTTTTTGTTGATTTGTTCTCTATCTGACTACCCAAATTTTAGGTATATGGTCTTCTTAATGATTGATGTGATATCCACTGAAGAGACGTTAGTAAGTTAAATGGTCATATGCAGAAACTAAATTCATAGTAACTGCGGTATTTTGTTATCTATTGTCTTTCTTAAAGATCGAATGCTAAACTATTGGGTTTCTGGCGCCAAGTTTAAATGATGCTTTGGATTGATTACCTGGATTGATGATTATGGGTTTTCTAGCCAATCACAACAAAATTACTAATTAACAAAACTATATGAGAGTCATTTCTACTCATTTCTTGAGTTAAACTAAACAATGAACGTAGTTTGCAGAGCTTTGATTGCCATAACCATCAACGCCACTTCCAGGTACAGTCATAATGATCCAGTTTATTGGAAACTTTTTTTATCTTGCCAATTGGACTAATCGTAGTACATAACCATCCACTAAGTCCAGCCAAACTAGAGTTAAATAAGGTTCTAAAACATATCAAAAAATATGTACAGAGAAAACCACTCCTGTTCCTCTATAGACA
>MJUU01012662.1:142926-174014 GCA_002080025.1 Modiolus philippinarum | reverse complement strand
CACACTATGAGTGCCTTAGTTTTTAATGTCGTCTTTTTATTTCCGTGCTTGTAGCTGTCTCACGTCCTTGTTTTGTTTTTTTTTTTCTGTTGCCGTTTTTGCCATGTCTTCGGATTTCGATTTTTGTAGTCTTCGCTTCCCTTGTTCCTTCGGTATTCTACTGCCGTTGTTTCAAGATCTTTCTTTCATTTATGGCATCGAGTGTAGATTACTTTGTCCGTGGTTGGCTCTTCTTTTGATAATGCATGATAATGATCAACCTCTATAAGTAACTTTGCAGCCTGTCTTTTTCCAAAAAGATTCAACATTGTATTTCAGTCTCACTCTGACGTTGTCATATTTCGTTACGGTAGAGCTAGCACAAATTATATCGAATTTCTCATCAAACATAGTTATCTCCGTGACCGCCTTATTGATCAAGGCTTAAAAAAATCCCGTCTCATGCGATCATCAAAAGGTTCTTTTTATAGATATCAGTCCTTTGTGAAAAAAATTATAGTTTCGGTCCGAACTCTAATTCAGGATTCTTTTTTTATCTAGTGCTTATATGATCCTTTCTTGTAATTGTCACGACCTTTCAATAGCAATTGCTGTTGAGTTGCTACTGGACATTATCGCAATGGATGGGGGGTGGGGGTGCGCCATAAAACAGGTTTTACCCACCATTTACTTTGAAATGCCTGTACCAAATCAGGACCATTGCTGGCGATAATTTTTCGGTGGTTCCACCTGATTTGTCTTTTTGTTTCATGGACTTCGACTCTTGACAACTCTGTTCGGTAATTTTACTTTTAACTCCATTCATTGGTTTTAACTGAGGTTTCGGTAGTCTGTAGCAGTATCTGGACCACGCATTTCTCTTGCATCAAGTAACGACCATATGAAATTTGTGGTCGAAATTGTTATGGGTCACTTTATCTGGAGATGCCCATGTTTTCTTTTGGATTATCTTTCTGGAAAATTACTGTTCCACCTATCACTTATCTGTTGTTTGCATGGAAATCTGCCAGATGCTGCCTATTGCAATTCATGTTTAATACTGGCCCTTTATTATTCTGTTCCTATCGTTTTAGCATCCAACTTTAGCGTTGAAGTCGTTTATTAGAAGTAAAACCTCTCTCTCTCTCTGATCTTTTGTTCAGAATGTTTCATATAACCCTTCCTTCATCTCTTTATCAGTCTCTTTCCTTTGAGCATTGCATGTTATGGCAATTAATGTAACTCGACTCTATTTTTGATGCTTTGAATCTTGATAGAATTATGTTTTTTTCGTCGACAAATCCTAATCTGTTGGTCATTTTTGCAGAGTTAGGAATATGTTAGCTTTACTCTCTGTTACTTATGAAATTTCTCTTTCATACAAAATGTTTACGTATTCAAATCATTTGCAGATTATTTTGTAATATATTTTATGGTATCAATATTTACGAACAAAAGTTCGCATGACGATAAACATAATATTATACTGAAATTGTAGAAAATAGCCATTTGAACTACTTGGTTTGATAAAGAAAATGTAGTGTGCCTGACTAATTCACTTAATACTACCGAATGATGCTCTGCAAATTAAACTTATTGGTTTCATTTTTGTCTCATTTTGTTAGATGGAGAAACAAGTGAAGGGGGTTTTACAGACCCTCTCGTGGAAGAGAAAGGCGGATTAACTAGTCATTTAACAGTATTATCCTATTCAGCCTCACAGTCAGAGGACGATGACTTAGGAGCTCTCACTGAAGGAAAAGGCGGATTGACTAGTCAAATACCAGGATTATCCTATTCAGCCTCACAGTCAGAGGATGATGACTTAGGAGCTGATGGTAATAAATACTCTTCTGAAACTTATATTTAGTCTTCAGCATTATCACCTTAAACATGTAAATGGAATAAAATTTTAATCAAACAGCCTGACCCACTGTTTATTTTTGTTTATAATTCTTTTTCTGAAAGAAATAAATAATCTGCATGGTAGAATACCCAAGTGGAAACTAACTAGAGGATATTTAATCATCCTTTCATAAAGTAATTAATGAATCAGTTCCCATTCTTCCTTCAATATATTTATCAGCTTTCCTCAAAGACATTGGAAAATGCGAAAAATTTCAGCTTCATCTGATTTCAACGAAAATTTATTTCTAGCTTGATTTAGAGCCTGCAAATAAGATGGAATCATCGATTTGGTTGTCTACTTGTAATTCCAAATCTATTTCTCTCTTTTCTTCTTCTACCATGGTTTTTTTAATAGCTTAATGTAATCAAATAAAACTTGGTTGTACTTAGACCAACATTAGGAGAAGTGCTTTCAGTGGAAAAAAATCAAATGGATGTACGTTAAAATACGTCAAAATTTCAACTTTGTCCGATTTCATCGAAAATTGATTTCAGAATCTAAATTCACAGAAACTTCGGTATTTGTTATTTCAATGTAGAATTAGAGGCTTCGAATCCAATGCCATGATCGATATGATTGTCTGGGTTGACATTCGACTATTGCTTGCAATTTTTCATGTCTACTTTGTATTTCGTTTTTATACAATCCCTTCTTGGCCTATCGTGAATTTAGAGAAAACTAAAAAGGTATATCTTACATCTAAAGTTATTAGTATTCTAATCGCTTAATCTTGTGTATTTTTCATTGATTCGTAATAATATATGTTGTATCGGGTCAATGGAAATACATAAAGAACTAATTAAAAGTGCGACGTGTATAAAGGCTTCTATGCATCCAAAATTACCGAAGTTAATGTTAATTTTGTTTCTGCATATGCGCATTTCGACAACTTATGTCTCTTCAGTGCAGACCAAATCAAAACAATTGGAAGTCCATAAACCGAAATATGTTTAAAATCTGATAGAGAACAAAAAATCAAAGTACCTAAATAGAAAAGCAAAAATTAAGTCAAGGACAGAGCTATGCATGAGAGAGAAACTCCTTATTTTTCAAACAAAACTCTTGTTAAATTTAGATACTAGTTATGCAAGTTTCAAAATATAATCGGCTTTTGGGACAGCACCGAAGTGCTGGCTACTGGGTTGGTGAGGACCCTCGTGATAAAAGAGAGACAATATTTGTTAGATATGATTATCTATGGTAGAGACACAATATTTGTATGGTGTGCTTTACATTATGAGAAGAGAGACTCGTTTGCCTTATCTAATCTACTTAAAATTAAAAAAAACAATATTTATATCTAAATGCACAGATACATCAACATATATATATCCTTTCGTAAAATAGACACGAATATCCGTTCTCATTTGAGAAACCGACATTTCATATCATTCGCTAATGTCGTTGTAACAACCATAGAAGTTTTGTATGGATCAAAGCAACAAATGCTGACAATATCCATTCATTAGCAGTCTCTCTGAGACAGTGGTTTTAGTCTTTCCAAAAATCCATTGTTTAAACTTTAAGAATCAATTGTTAAATATACACTCCGTACGCCGGGAATGTAAGTATATCGCCGTAAGAAATGGAAAGTTCACAATGGGCAAGTAAAAATCATCACGCTTGTTCTATAGCCTAGATTTGAGATGTCCACGTTCACCAATGTAGAACAAAATTTCAAGGTTTGAAGCAAAGATGAGTGCTTCAGTTTTAAACATTTTTTGAAATTATGGATTTCCTATGTTTGGGTTCTAGTGCTGCTAATGAGGAATTAATTTCCGAAATGGCCATATACACATTAAAATTATTGCAGTTGGACTTAACATATGGGTTATGGTCTCATGTTCATTTACTCCATATTCTTTTGTAAAATATTTCTTCAATTCATAATTTCAAGCCGCCCTCTTTAATTTAAAATTTCAAGTCGCTCACTGGACTAGGTCCGAGAAAGTATATCGTCTATATATCGACTGACTGGAGCAGTTATATCAACCCAGACGAAGATTTGTTATTATTATTCTTTGGATTCTTATTCTTCCAATAATTTTTGTCGGATCGATTATTTTGAAATTGTGGAACTTGGCATGTACTTAGATCAATATCAGGGGAAAAGTTTTTCATAAAAAAAATCCAAAATGGCCAATATTTTCAAGATGTCCGCCAAAATAAGTCTCAATTTCAACGAAAATTTATTTATGGTAGATTTTGAGGCTGAGAAAAGATGAATTTTATGCATGGGGTGACATTATGAAATTTGCAATATCTAATTTTTACAAAATTTATTTAAAACTAAGGAGTATCTCCCTCATGCATAGCCGCCTGTCCTTAGCTGAAATTTGGCTTTTCGATTTAGACCCTTTTGGTTACTTGTTCTCTATCAGCTTTGTTAGTATAGCTATTGCTTGCAATTGCACCTTTTCTTTGCTTATCTTTTTTTTCTTTTTTTTTTGTAAATAAAAAATTCTACGACATCCATCACGACAAATTCAGTACATTTCAATCTTGTTTTCATAACAAATAAGCGGAATACTTGCATTGTCCGTTTTTGGTGCAGAAGCATAAAGGTATCAGATTGGAAATAAGTTTTTTTTTTTTGGTTTATTATGTGGAAGGGATGTATAAAGAATAGAATAAATCAAAACTTTGAATGCTATGACCAGAATGAGTGCCTAACATCAACAAATTGTACAATATTATTATGCAATAGTTAGCTCATAATGATAAGCTGAGTGTGCCTGTAGTAACAAGCTAACAATACAAGATTCATTTCTGAGTTCTACATGTTTAATTCTATAAAAAAAAACGGTTCTAATCACGAAATAAGGATACAATGAAAGACCAGACGGTAATCGTAAATGTTCTATAATGTTACTTTTGAGATTATACTCTTTCCGAATTCTCGAAATGTTAACATTGGCCTATCTTGTCGTGCGTACAACGACGAGTTCTATTGTATTCGAAGTTTTCCCTGTATTATGGTTTTCCTTTTACTTTAATATTTCATGATAGATCTCAAATTAATTGCATTTTCGATATTGTACTCGGTGGATGTAATTGTTCGTAAACTGTTGGTCACGGATAATATCAGAAGCCGTTTCATCCAGTTTTTTTGGTGCTGGTTGATGGTAGAAAAATACTACCGGTATTTATAAAGTATCAATACCCAAGCTCCATAAATAAACTATATATCCACATTATTTAAAAAAAACTAATATCAAAGGAAAGTATGTTACAATGAAGAACAGGTGTGCAGAATGCTTAATTTTCTTACTGATAATATATTTGTCACATTTGGAGGTAATATTTATCAACAGCAAGTTGGTAAACCAATGGGCACGAATTGTGCTCCTCTACTCAAAGACTTGTTTTTTATATTCCTATGAGACTGATTATCTTCATTGACTCTTAAAAGATCATAGAATAAAAGGTGCTAGCTCCTTCAATCTAAGTTAAAGATACATTGATATGTTCTTTCAATTATAAGTAACGCGTCTTTTGCTAAACAGGTCCCATCAATATATCCTCCGGTACTAGATATAAAGGAAACAACAGAAACCACTAGATCTACATCTTTTTTGGACTAACATCTCATATTTTGCGTAAATTGTCATCTCATTACTTAAATTTACGTCAAAAATAATAATTTCAATTTCAAAACTATCAATTTCCCTAACATGGACAGAAATTTTCCAACTTCTGCTTCGGAGTGTATGTTTCACAGTTGATTCGCTATGCAAGGGCTTTCTGATTTGACATTGTTATTTTCGTGATTGCCTTATTTATCAAGGCTAAAAAAATCGGTTTCATACGATCATTAAAAAGTTCTTTGACGATATCAGTTCCTTGTGGAAAAAGTTGAAGTTTCGGTCTAACAGTTTTTTGTTTTTGGTGTTTTTTTTATACTGAGATGATCATGTCTTTTAACTGTCTAGATTCCTGCAATTGCATTTTTGTTCAGTTGCTACCGGACACTACCACAATGGAAGGAGGTGTCTTTCGTGCTATAAAACCTAATAAACGCACCATTTACTTTTGAGATGCCTGTCAAAAGCATTGCAGTCGACAATATCTCCGGCCGTTTTGCACACTTTAAGTCTTTTGTATAAACAATAAATATCTAAGTTGCATAATAAACGGTAAATTTCGTTATGCTGTACATGTGTGTCAACGAGTAACATCTTAACAGCAATATTACAATCAAACAATATGGTAATCCATAATCCAAAGGTAGTAAAAACAGACGTACTCATTACCAAAAATATCGAATTAGTAGGCCAAATCCTGTACTAAGGACATCCACCGAGTGCCATACACGGAATGAAGCCTCAGAATTTTTAAGGGGTTCGATTTTGATGAACACAGTAAATTTCTATAAAACGCAAGTCTGACTATTGGGCTGGTGAATACCCTCGGGGACCTCTCGTCCACCAGCAGTGGCATCGGCCCTATGATTTCAAAATACAATAAATACCCAAGCTGCATAATAAACGGTAAATTTTGTTATGCTGTACACGTGTTTCAAGGAGTAACCTCTTATCAGCAGCATTAGAGTCAAACAATATGGAAATCCATTATCCAAAAGTAGTCAAAAGAGAAGTACTCATTACCAAAAATATAGAGCTAGGGGCCAATGGAATGTATCTTTTACTTCGGCCTTTGAAATTGTGTTCTGTATTTTTTTTTTTCATTGTGCTGTATATATGTTTCAAGGAGTAACGTCTCATTAGTAGCATTAGATTCAAAAACAACGGCAGTAGAATACCGAAGGAACAAGGGATGTGATGACCATAAAAATTGAAGTCCAAATACATGGCAAAAACGAAAACAGGGAAAACAAAGACAAAACAAGGGCGTGAGATAGCTACAATACACGGAAATTAAAACTCAGGCATACATAGTGTGAACTCCTATGCATCATTTGGTTTTACTTGATTCTGACCTACAGCATGTCCTAATTATTCACATAAGCACAACCAAGGTCGCTTTTTGAGGGGTTGACTGTTAACATAGCACTCCTTAAATGTTCGAAAAATTTCCTCTCAGGTGTTACTATGTATAAGAATGTCATCGATATATGCTGCCCAACCGTCTATTCTGGAAATCTTACTCTGTTAATAAACAGTTGAAAGCGACTTTTCCATCCCATTACTTTACATTAGAAAGTCACTCAGTTGTAGCAAAAGCGTGTAATTCTTTTGAACGCTCTGTAAGAAGAATTTTGGGAAAAAAATATTTGCTAAATTTAACAAAATTTTGTTTAAACCTAAGAAGTATCTCCCTCGTGCATAGCTCTGTCCTTATCTGAATTTTACCTTATCTGATTTTTCTATTTAAATCATTTTGGTAATTTGTTCTCTATCAGCTTTAAGGTGTTTTCGGTTAATTTACTTCCAAATGTTTTGGTTTTATCTGCACTGATGAGACATAAGTTGTCGAAATGCGCATATACAGAAGATAAATTAACAGTTACTTCGGTATTTTGTTATTTGTTACCACTGGGCCGATGTCTCTGCTGGTGGACTAATAGTCCCCGTGAATTCACAAACCCAGTAGTCAGTACTTCGGCGCTGACCCGAAAAACCGATTTTATTGAATTCGAAACTTTTATAAACTAATTAGTATCTCTCTCATGCATAGCTCTGTCCTTGGCTAAATTTTGGCTTTTCTATCTAGATCATTTTGGTTATTTGTTCTCTAACAGCTTAAAGAAGTTTATTTGACTTCCAAATGTTTTGGTTTTATCTGCACTGATGAGACATAAGTTGTCGAAATACGCATATGCAGACAATAAATTAACAGTTACATCGGTATTTTGTTATTCAAGAAGTTAATTCTTGTTAATCAGCATTTCCGATTTCATCGATATAGTCATCAATACGTGAAGTCGACAATGATTAATGAAAGGTAGATAACAGGAAACACCTACAACGAGTCCATTTTTTTTCCTTTTTTTTTTGCAAAACTGTTTAATTTCCTATAGCCAATGCATATAAGTTCCATCAGGATTTTGTAGGTATTTTTGTAAAATCGACTTCGGTCGGTATGGATGCTGATGAATTGGTACAACATCAATATTTAGTATTATTTTATCAGTACAAGTTGGAATGTCGTGAAATGGGGGTAATAACAAAATTATTGAACAGAATTGTCAAGAGCCAAAGTCATTGAGACAAATCGACAAAGCAGGTGGAATAAACACTGGAAAAAATTGTCGACCACAATGTTCCTCACTTCTTAGAGCCATTTAAATAGAAATGGTGGGTTAAAGGGCAAAATACCGAAGTTACTGTTAATTTAGTTTAACCCTTTCGTGGTGCAATTAACCTCCCTTTCCGTTGCAGCAATGTCCGACAGCAACTAAACAGCAATTGCGATAACAGGTAGTAAGACAGTGAAAGTCAAAAACAATTAAAATCAATGCTACATTTTACTTCTCTAACCCTCAAACAAGACCAGGGTTGAAATACATTGATTTCTTACACAGATATATCACAACTGCAAATGTGTATCACAAGCATCATCAACAGACAAAACTAAAAAATTACAGTGTCATATACAGGTAACACAGAAAACTAAAGCACCGACAACAAAAACTGTCAACAGCAATGGTCCTGACTTTATACAGGCAAAGAAGAAGAAATTGTGGATTTAACCGGTTTTATGGCGTGCTAAACCTCCCCTCCAATTGCGGAAGTGTATAGTTAGAAATTGACAGCAATTGCTATTGAAATGTCGTATACAGTAAAAAGAAATGATCATTCAAATATTTGTAAAAAAAATAATATTGAATCACAGTTTGGGCTGAAACTCTCAAACAGTGGCATCAGAACGAGTGTGGTCGACAATTTTTCCGATGGTTTCCACCTGATTTATCTTTTGGCCTCATGGGCTTTGGCTTTTGACAGTTCTGTTCGGGAATTTTGTTATTGCTCCAATTTCCAAGTTTGATGAAATCGCTCTGACGTGCCTAGATTTTCAGAGTGATAGGCAGATGATTTGTCTTGTTAAATGTCTAATTCATGCATTACTTGCTCGAAAATTCCTATAAAGTTTAAATCTTTATCTGATATAATAGATTTAGGCAGGCTAAACAAAGTATAAAATCTATTTAAAGCCCAAAATGTGGTCTTAGTCTTTGTATTTCTCCAGGAAATAACCCCAGGGAACCTTGTATATGCACACATGAGAGTTAACGTGTTCTAATTACCAGATATAGTTTTCGATAAGGGACCTACATAACTATTCATATTCTACTAAAAGGCTCCTCTAAAGCAGGTATTGTTTGAAGAAGTGCTTTTGGAATAATCTGGTTTAGGTTGCCTACCAACTCACATGCATGACAAGAATTAAAGCAATCTTTTTTCAGATTAGGCCAACAAAAATCATCTGAAATTTTGTTGTAAGTGTTATAAAAACTTAAGTGTCCATCATATCTCAGTTCTATACACCTTTGGCTCTACAATTTGATACTCACTTGATCATTTTGTATCAGCAGATACATCGGAAGACCACCTTTTACTCCAGACTTAACCTAAGAAAAAGAATTATGCACATCCTTTAAGTTTTATGGAAATTCCCTGCTATCAGTTCATTAAATACGTTTATTCCTTTCATAATCAAGAGCAAAAAAGTGTTTTTGCATCAATTTTGGCACTTTTTTACAAAATTATTTTCATAATCTTCACCTTATTTCACATCATATAAAGAATATTGTACATTATAAGTTTGCTTATCAAGCAAATATCTTTCCGACAATTGTAATGCATCTGAAACAACTGGGGGTAGTTAAAACTTAATCACAATGTGTCTTAAATGGTCCCCTTCAACAAGTCTGCACCTTATGAAATTGGCTACCAATGGGAGCAGTTTCATATTGAAGTACCTCCAAAGATCTTCTCCTTTAAAACTATTTGGCCAGTTGGAAATAGACTTTGTCACAACACTTAATTTTCTTTAAATTGTGCAGATCCATCCCTTAACCAAGATGGTAGGCAATACGATAAATAGCTTGTTAAAGTTTGATCATATAACATAAAGGTTTGTTTACATAGTTTGGAAATGAGACCCTTTAACATAGAAGTTTATTTGACTTTTATGTATTGGCCATGGTCCAGGTGTGCGATACAGACTCTCGAGAGCCTCTTGTTACTTTGTTCATTTATCTTTATTTGTGGTCCGATGATTGCACAACATATATTTTTATAAAGCATATTAAGTTCTGACAACCTATAAATTATGCAGCAATTCTAAGTACTCATATAGGAGTTGTGTCTTTTATTGGTAAAAAATGTTATTTTTACATTTTTTCTTGTATTTCAAAAACGATTTGTGATGGGGGTTAAGTTTTAACAGAGGCATATAATTATAGAATCTCTGTAATTATATGTCTCTGGTTATAAGCAAAAAATTGCCGACTTCCGCATTATCACGATCATGGACAACATTTCATGTTGCCTGAAGATTTTACAGTTTTTCATATATTTCATAAAGAACTTAAATTTAAGTTAGATTTCCCATAATCCTCAGCATTTAAATGAATACATTTTATCTCCACAATTAAAGATGTCCAAGAAATCCAATGAATTTTATACCATTTGTCTGATTTCAAAATATTTGAGATAGGATTTAGTGTGAATTGCCAAAATGTGTTTTAAATGGCAACTATAGTTGTCAGACAAATCTATGAGTTTTTTGCCTGTTTAGATCATCAGTTATGGTAATTTTTATACATTTTGTAGCAACAATTGTTTTTCGAAAGAAGTAAAATGTTTCATACGCCATGGACTATATAAACTTGAGTTACTGTCCTTTCATACATTTGGATACCTACGTCATACATTTGGATACCTACGTCATACATTTGGATACCTACGTCATACATTTGGATACCTACGGATCTTCAGAACGCTGGTGTTGCTGTGTCACTGTATTCTGCTCTATTTCGTCGGCATATGACTGTTTGTGTCTACTCCGGCTCTAAACATGTAGTGAGCTTCAAAGTTATAAAGTAACGGTTGGTTGGCCCAAAATCTGTCCAATCTGTTCTTAAATGTGTTTAACTTAGTTGCTGTCGGAGACCACAATTTCAGGAAGATTGTTCCAGACATCAACAATTCTGTTGGTGAAAAAGTACTTTCTAATATCCAGACAACTACGATGCTTTGTGAATTTTCCCGAGTGTCCCCTTGTAGTTGTATTAGAACTTAAGCCAACATGTCATCTGTTACTGCAGTGCTATAGATTCCAGACACTACCTTGAAAACTTCAATCATGTCTCCGACGGAAGCTACTGTGATTTCAATCGTTCTTCGTATGATAGATTTTTCATTGAATGTAGCATCTTGGTGGCTCTTTTCTGTACATTTTCTATACTACTTATTTCTCCTTTCTTATATGGAGTCCATACCCTATTTGCGTACTCTAAATGTGGTATGACTGGTGCTTTGAAAAGTAAACTAAATGTACCTTTGCCTTGATGATTGAAAGTACGACGTATAAGGCCTACTATCTGATTTGCTTTGTTGACTTGATTCTGGATTATATTGACTAAAAGTTAAGTTTTGTCGATTACCACTCCAAAGTCTTTTTCTGAATCTACTGTCTCTAAGATGATACGACCGCCTTCATAAGTATTCATTTCATATTCTACTTTTTCGACCTTGGCATTCACTCCTGATATTGGCAAACCTTTACATTTGTTTGGATGAAACTTCAATACCCAAACGTCGCTCCAATGGAATAAGTTATCTAAATCTTTCTGTATTTGTAATTTATCAGACTGTTAAGCAATTTCTCTGTATAACTTGGTGTCGTCTGCAAACATATACCATCTGACAATACGTTATCTGGTAAGTCATTGATAAATAACACAAACAGAATAACTTGTGGTATTCCTCCATGTTGATTTCGAACCGTTGACTTGTACACATTGGAATCTATTACTTAGGAAATTCTCTATCCATTTCCAGGTTAATTCACTTATCCCATAAATTTTTATTTTATATAGAAGTCTTTTATGAGGCACTTTATCGAACGCCTTTATAAAGTACATGTATACGGCTTGAATAGTACCACCTTCATCCGGTATCATTTAGCCCATTCATCTAGACCTTTTAGAAGTTGCAAAGCTGTAGAACGCCCTCCGATGAATTCATGGTGTCGCTTAATACACAGTCAAATGTCTCTATATGATCAACAATTTTTTTTACGTATAAGTTTCTCCATTAATTTATATAAAACACTAGTCAGGCTGACAGGCCGGTAATTAGAAGCTGACTTTTTGTCCCCTTTCTTAAACAATGCTGGTATTACTGCTATCTTTCATCCATCAGGCACTATGCTGGTACTGAAAGAACTGTTAAATATCATACAGAGCGGTTTATCTATTACATTGGCTAATTCAAATAAATGTTTTGGATGCACATTATCAGGTCCAGATGATTTAGTAGTTACCAAGTTCAGTAATAATTTTCGGACTTCCTCAGGTTTAAATAGTTGAAACAATTTCATTCATACTAGGCATAATATTGTAAATTTCTACACAGAATACGCTGCTAAAAAATTCTGCTAATACCTATGGCACGCAAAAGTTAGCATATCTAAGGAAAACCTAGTTTCCATAAGGAAAATCCGGTTTTCGCTTCTGTAAACTAGGGTTTCCAGAGCTAAACCTGAGTTTCCATGAGAACATAAGTTTCGGTAGCAAAAGCTGGGTTTCTCATAGGTAAACTAGGTTTTGGTGGCGAAAACTATGTTTTCCAGGGCTAAGCTCGAGTTTCCCTACCTAAGTGTAGGTTTCCCTCTAAAACTCCATGTAAAGCTCAGCTTTATATGAGTTTCCAAAGCTTAACCCGAGTTTCCGTAGAGAAACGTAAGTTCCGGTAACGAAAACTAGATTTCTCTGAGGGAAACTTAGGTTTCGGAGGCGAAAACTAGGTTCTCTAGAGCCAAACTCGAGTTTCCCTACCAAAATGTAGGTTCCCTTCAAAAATACATTCAAATCTCAGCTTTCTGTGGATTTTCAAGTCCTTCCAAAACAGCTAAACCCGAAACCTAGGTTTAGCTTTTTTGAGTTTCCCTACCGAACCTAGGTTTCCCCATGGAAACTCGGTTTAAGCTTTGGAAATTCATAGAAAGCTGAGATTTGCATGAATTTTTGAAGGGAAACCTACATTTAGGTAGGAAACTCTAGTTTAGGTCTGGAAAACCTAGTTTTAACCTCCGAAACCTAGGTTTCCCTATGGAAACTCGGGTCCTTCTTCTCTTCTTTTAGTTCAGAAAACATTCAACATATTGATTTTTACTTTCTGGCGCATGCCCATCTTTTATATGTAATACATTTTTATATATATATATTTTTTTATTTTTTTAATTATAAATTAATATTTTTATTGTTTTTTTTAAATAAGATAAGAACAAAGTAATGTATTAAGTGATGTATGTGTTGTGGAGAAACTCATGGGTGAGTTTCTCCTTGAAACTGTCTAATGAATCTGTGGTTGCTATGTGTTCGGGTAATTTATTCCCGTCTGAGAAATGGTTCGATTGAAAAATGAAAATTTTAGAGGGATTTTGTTACACTGTAGTGGTCTGTATGTGAGTGAGTGGGTTGCCCTGGTTGATGACTGATTTTTGGTTAAAATGTTTTCGTGTGGAATTGCAATTTTGTTGTTAATAATTTGATAGAAAAGAATGAGTCTGGTTTTAATTCTTCTTTCTTGAGTGATGGCCAATTAAGTATTTGGATCATGTCAGATACACTACTGGTGTTGTGGTAGCTGTTACATGTGTATCGGGCAGCTCTTCTTTGTACCTTTTCTAATTTGTTTATGTTATCTTTGGTGTAGGGGTCCCAAACAGAGCTGCAGTATTCGAGTTTTGGGCGGACTAGTGACTGGTATGCACGGTCTTTGATTAATTTAGAATTAACTTTAATGTTACGCGTTATAAATGATAATGTTCTGTTTGCCTTTGCTGTTTTTTTATCAATGTTTTTGTTCCATTTTAGGTCGTATGAAATGGTTACCCCAAGATATTTTGCGTACTGTACTGTTTCTAATATATGTCCATGAAGGTTATAATCAAAGTGTTCTGGGTTTCGTTTTGTTGTGGCACGTAAGATGTTACATTTGTCAGGGTGGAAAGCCATGAGCCAATCTTGCTCTCACCTAGCAGCAGCTTCGAGATCTTCTTGTAATTTTATGCAGTCATGTTGCGATGTTACTGGGTGGTAGATAATGCTATCATCTGCAAAGAGTCTGATTTTACTGTGTTTTATGTATTGTGACTGATCATTTATGTAAATGAGGAAAAGTGTAGGCAAAGGGTACTGTTACAGTACCCTGGGGGACTCCAGATGTAAAAGGGATTTTATCGGATCGTTTATTTTCTAGTACTACAGTTTGTGTGCGGTTTGATAGAAATGAGTTTATCCAGGATGTTACTTGATTTGAGATGCCGTAGTATTGAAGTTTGTACAAGAGTCTTTTGTGTGGCTTTTGCAAAGTCCATGATGATGAGATCTGTCTGGATGTTTTTGTCATTGTTTTGGGTTAGTTCATGAAGCAGTGATAGAATTTGAGACTCACAGGATCTTTGCGCTCTGAAACCGTGTTGTAAATCAAAAAGTATGTTGTATGTTTCTAAATGATTCATAATATTGCTGGTTATAATATGTTCGAGAATTTTACAGGCAGTGCATTTCAGTGAGATGGGTTTATAATTTGCAGGGTGGTGTTTATATCCTTTTTTGGTGTTACGTTTGTATGGTTCCAATCCGATGGTACTTTGCCTGTATTGGGTGATTTTTCAAATATGATTGTCAGAATTTCTGCACATATATCGGGTTTCTCTTTGAATATTTTGCCTGTGATGTTGTCGGGTCCAGTTGATTTACTCGGGTTTATGTCTAAAAGTTGTTTCTTACTACCCTCCTTTGTTACTTCTATGTTGTCCATGATAGGATGAGGACTTGGACCTTTATCAGGAATTGGTATGTCTGTTTCAGATGTGAATGCTGATTGGAATTGTCTGTTCAAGATGTTACTTTTTTTCGATTGGATCTGAGTGTAATTTACAAGAGATATAGTAGAACAAATATCAGAGAATATAGCTTTACTCAAAGAGTGGTAGATGCCTGGAACAGCTTGTCAACTGAAGTCGTAGAGGCAAAAAGTGTGAACATTTTTAAGAGTCAACTGAATAAACACTGGAAGATTTAGAAATAAAGTTTGTACCTTATTTTTACGGACCGGAAGCAAGTACAGTCGACAGACAATCAAGAAGGGTCTTATAGAGGCTAGTTAGCCTATATTGATCTCGAAACCAGGTAAACCAGGTAAAATACTCCTTCACTTCTTAGTGGTGATATGCCAGTGTTCTCATTTTTCTGTGTTTTGATGTAAGAAAACATTTTTTTCGGCTGTTTATTGAATTTTTGACTGTCAGGATCAGGAATTTCTATGTCGAATATGGTGTTTTCAACATATTTCCAATATGCATTTCGGAATTCTTTTTGTAATTGTTTTTTTTATGTCTTTGTGTGGCTTTATGTACTTATCATTTGGTTTTTTTGTATAGTTTATTTTCCTTGTTTCTTGTTCAGCTTTGGAAACACATAGAAAGCTGAGCTTTGCAAGTATTCAGTTTGGAGGGAAACCTACATTTAGCAGGAAGGGAAACTCGAGTTTAGCTCTGGAAAACCTAGTTTTTGCCACCGAAACCTAGTTTACCTATGAGAAACCTAGTTTTTGCTACCGAAACTTAGCAACATTTTTTGCTGAACTTAACACAATACCAACCAAACGAACCCAAACTCAAAGAAAAATACCGCTCTATAAAAAGGCAAAGTTGGATTACATCAAAGAGACATTACAAGGGATTAAAGAAAAAATGGTGAATATGGATCAAGAAGGCAACAGCACACAAGAACTTTGGGACTTCTTTGGAAAAAAACTAGAACAAAGCATAAACTTAAACATTCCGCATAAAACAGCTAAGATTAAGGACAGCAACCCATGGATAACAAGGGACATTAAACGTATAATACGGAAAAGGGACAGACTTTATAAGAAACAAAAGAAGTCAGGAAATTCCAACGACAGAAAGGAATATAAAGAATTAAAAAGACTAGTACCTTACCCCACCATTCAAGACTTGAACATCACAGAAAATGGTATAGCAAAACTCCTATCAAATCTAGACCCACACAAAGCAGCAGGACCAGATAACATAACATCAAGAGTATAAAAAGAGCTGTCAAAAGAAATAGCACCAATACAGAAAGTCCTACGACACCCGTGACTTACCAGAAATATGGAAAAAAAAGCAAATATAAATCCAATATTTAAAAAAGGAAAGAAATTTAATGTAGTGAATTACAGACCTGTCTCACTGACCTGCATTTGTTGTAAGATCTTGGAGCGCATAGTAACAAGCCACATAATGCAACATGCTAATGCCAATAACATCATGTATCCACTACAGCATGGATTCAGAAAAGGACTATCCTGTGAAACACAGCTGTTAGAATTCATCGATGACATCACCAAAAATCTTGATGAGGGAAAACAAACAGATTGCCTTATCATGGACTTTTCTAAGGCATTTGACAAAGTGAGCCACAGTCTGCTTATACATAAATCAAATCACTATGGTATAAGAGGTAAAACAGACAGGTGGATTCAAAATTTCCTAGCAGAAAGAAAGCAAGTGGTAGTTGTAGAAGGAGAAAAATCAGACTCCATAAACGTAGATTCAGGAGTACCGCAAGGATCAGTACTTGGACCAAGCCTATTCCTCCTCTACATAAACGACATGCCAGAAGGCATTCGATCCAGAGTCAGGCTTTTTGCGGATGATACTATAGTGTACCTAACAATAACATGTGATACAGAAGCGGAACACCTTCAAGATGATTAAGATAAATTAGCAGACTGGGAACAAAAATGGTGCATGGCTTTCCACCCAGACAAGTGTAATGTACTAACTATCACTCGTAAAAGAAAACCAATATTACGAGAATACCAACTGCATGGACACACACTAGAGGCTGTTAAATCTGCCAAGTATCTTGGGTGTACTATCAGTGCCGATTAAATTGGAATGAACACATAAGAAACATATGAAACAAGGCTAATAAAACTATTGGATTCCTAAAAAGAAACTTAAACATCAATAATAGTAAGATCAAAGAAACAGCATAAAAATCTTTAGTAAGACCAACAGTTGAATATGCCAGTACAATTTTGGACCCGTACCACCAAAATAGCAAGCACAGACTGGAAATGGTACAACGAAGGGCAGCGAGATATGTCACCAATCGCCATAACAATACATCATCTGTCAACGAAATGTTAGAAAATCTAGAATGGAAATCATTGGAAGACCACAGAAAAATAGCAAGATTAACCCTAATGTACAAACTTGTCAGGCAACGGCCTTGTTCTAGTCAACACAGATCATCGTCTAATACCAGCAGACAGAATATCAAGAAACAACAACTGCAAATCATTTCAGATACCAGCATGCAGAACTGAAATTAGAAAAGAATCTTACTTTCCTAATTCCTAGAACTATCAAGGACTGGAATATACTACCGGAAAGCTGCGTCACCGTCAGTAGCATTGAGGCCTTCAAGACCAGGATGAAGCCACATTCTGACATCTGATGGATAAATGTTTTTAATCATCACTGTATATAGATGTATAGCACTTGATTTATTGTGATCTAAATTTGGGGAAAATTTAACATGCGCATCCAAAAAGTGGCAGAAAAATCAGTGTTTTGATGTTTGTCGCAAACTGGTAGAAGTAGAAGTAGAAGGAAACTCGGGTTTAGCTCTGGAGATATAGTTTGCAGAAGCGAAACCGGGTTTTCCGTAGGAAAACTGGGGTTTCCTTAGTTATATTCTGACTTTTGCGGGTCATAAACACCTCCGCTTTGTCTTTATCATTATTCGCTATTTTAACATTGTCCACTTTAGATTAACTGTTTCCTGTCGGTGGGCTTCTAGTATAAATAAAATGTATTTTGAGATTTTCCCGATAAGCATTCATATGACGCAGACTTCCGATTTTTGATACTGATGCTAAACTCTCGCGAGACTCTGCGATGATCTAATCATTGCTGCTCCCTTCCTGTCAAGAATGGTAGATGATTGTTTAAAACTTTATGACAAATAATCAATTTTTAGAAAGAGTATGACAAAGAAATACATAAATTATAGCTTAGGGACATAACACACATTCATGTAACTTGTGTCATACATCGCCATTTATGTTGCTCTCGATTTTGAACCATTGTTTTTCAAGCAGAACTTTGTCAACATCAAGACGAAGATGACCCTCCGGATTCCGGACGGGTTTGTGTAGTTAGTACAGCTATGGGAAATTCAGAAAGTACCCATGAATATAAAGGACACCACGATCTCAGGAATTCAGCCATGCCTATTCGTCTGCCAATGCCTGACTCTATGGAGTTGGAGCGACGTTTTACAAAAGTCTTGGTAAGATAATACTTAGGCACAAATTATATATTAGGTGCAACTTACGTTAGATGATTTTGAGATCATTCCGCCTTACAAAAGTCTGGCCCTATGCCAGTCCGGCCTTATGACAATCCGGCCTTGGTCTATCCGTCCCTGTATTGTCAATTGATCGTTGTTTTGTTCAGTTTGGTCATGATATCAGAGATAGAAAGTCGTAATATTTATTGTTCAGACTTATATAAATGCATTTATTAGAAATTCGTCATAAAAAATTGCTGCAGAATATAGGAACAAAGGAGTTTTATCCATTTACGAAATCGTACAGTGAGGGATAGCCTCTGAAGTATGTACCTTGTACCAAGTTTATTTTTATTTGAAATGTTAGCAGAATGAGAATGCCGAAAGAACAAAATGCAAGTGGATTAAATAAACCAGAGTCCAAATTCACGGCAAATATGAGAACACCAAAAATAAAAGACCATACAGTACGGCCAGAGACTTACCATGATAAATCACTGTGATAGACGTATCACTCTGCTTAGTGAAATGTGTATGTTTTATTTCCTGTTTGATCTATCAACATGCTTTCTTTTGCATTTAGAGTGATGCATTCTACCACTTGATATGCAAAAGAAATTATGTGGATAGATCAATCAGGAAAAAAGATATATTCATTAAAAAATTTCGAGTGATATGTCTATCACAGTGATTTATCATGGTAAGTCTCTGGCTGTACTGTAGTCACAATACACAAACATGCTAAATATAACACTAAAACTTCAGGACATGAGTTTGCTTTCCATCTTCCAAGGTAAAAAATTGACATATAAAGTTGAATTTTTCTTATGGCAAAAAGAAATTCAAGTTATAACAACTTTTCACGGAAAACAACAGTAATGCATAAATTATCGTAAGGCCGGATCTACTTTTAAGACAGGGCCGGATTGGAAGAGGCCAGAAAGTTCAGGGTCGGATAGGCAGGGACGGATTTGTCGTGAGGCCAGAACGTCTTGTTACTCCCCACCACGTTAGATAGGGCATCAAGAAAGATGTCACACTCTAATCCCAAGGGAGGATGCCATCTTGAGCCTCTGTCTCCCTTTAACTCATTTTCAGGTCAATGAATACAAATATAATTTGGCTGACTTACCGGTGCATTGATTTATGTTTACATTCCAATCAATTATAGTAAACAATCAAAACACCCCCTGCATGTTTTTCATAATTAGAATTATATGGAACATGATGCAGTACAATATATAACATGTATACAAACAATGACAAATGTAAGTAGTGTACAGTTAGCTCAACGCGAACTGATTCTCTCTCTCTTATCACGGATTAGGGTGTAACACGGTGTGACACGATTAATTTCAGATTAATCTCCAAAATCCCTCCCAAACTCTAATCTCAACACCGCGAGTTTTATTGCTGTTGAGAGCAATAAAACTTATAAATGTTAATTACCTGTCCGATGTCAAAATTAAATGANGACGGTCCTAATGACCGGCAAAATAAAACGGTCGTTGTAGGTTACTTTTCTCTCGTTGGTTTTTAGATGTATCATTCGGTACTGGTTTCCGTATTTTACAACATAAACCAGTTCAAAAAATATGGTACGTAATACCGGGTTTGCAACACCAAGGAAGCGTTTGGTGGCTGCAAGGGAACGTACCGAAGAATTAAAATGTCTAAAGATTCGAATCATGAAGGGAGAAAGACGCGAAGGGTGTTTCTCGAACGAATGACAATGTGGGATGGAAGAGATACTCGCGGTACGAGTATGAAACACAACTGATGTTACGTTCGTATGTCCGCTTTGAACTCCGGCAACGCCTGCCATTGTAAATTTGAAAAATAAAAACTAATTTAACTGTTGACAACAAATTAAGACGAAGTTCTAATTGCCTATTTAAGTGTCAAGGATACTCGCGCCACGGAACTAACCAGATCTACCCATAACGAGAAATTTGTGTCAGTGAAAGTGCTACCTAAATTTAGTGGCAAAACAAGAACCCAAAAGTCCCCTGCCTACATTTCTTAGAAATATCAAAAAGACATATTTTCATGTTAATATGGTTAACAAATCCACAAAATTTTGATGATTGATTAGCTAGAGTATAGTGTAACGTCTAGTGAAGCAATATTTCAGCTATATCAGGAAGTGAACAATTAAATAAATTCAAAAAAGCATAAGTCAAGGAAGAAAGAAATAAAGGTGGAAGGGACAACCAGGGCTACTAGTTCTGATTGTCACTGGAAAAAAAGGAAAAGGGGTAGGGGCAGGAAATTTAGGTTTCTTTTATATGACTCCAAGTCGGTGAAAAAATATATACAAGAGGTCTTTATACTACATGGAGCTTGGTATTTCTCCACACAGTTTGTTTTGTGGTCAGCCTTTTCATTTTATAACCTGACTACCCATTATAGACCGGGCATTCCCGTATCCGCCACCTGCATGGTGACGAGCCAAATTTTGCAGTGGGACCGGCAAAACTATTGTAGGACTGACAGAAAAACTGAACTTGCCAGTCCCATGACTGGCAGACCAATAAGACTTTTCGCGAACTCTGATATATAACATGTATACAAATGTAAGTAGTGTACATGCATATATGTAGTTCATTATATATTGTGGTACTTGGCTACATTTTTTTTGTACCTAGAGACAGTGACATCACTGTTATTACAAATTTGCTTGAAATGAATGTGAATTCCACATTGTAATTGAACCCACAATATAATTAGAAGCCACTGAATTTGGCTGGGGACTGTGACACACAACCCTAAACATGAAGATTTCATCATGACATGCTTGAAGTACTTTTGCCTACTAGTATATTTTGGCTGTGTCATTACTGTTACTAGGCGAGGTACAACATGCATATTACTACATGTTACTAAGAGACTAATATTTTACCAAGTGGCAAAACTTTCAATGAATTGATATCAAGACTTTCACTAAATTAAAATCAAGATTATGAACCCAAGACATGATAATACAACTGAATGTATTCTGTTTTTTACAATGTAGTATCATAAGTATATACATATCAAGCAGAAAATTATCAATGGTATACAATGTCATTTTCTCGAATTGATCAGCTGTACAGTGTACAGTTAGCTCAACGCGAACTGATTCTCTCTCTCTTATCACGGATTTCGGTGTATCACGGTGTGACACAGTTAATTTCAGATTAATCTCCAAAATCCCTCCCAAACTCTAATCTCAACACCGCGAGTTTTATTGCTGTTGAGAGCAATAAAACTTATAAATGTTAATTACCTGTCCGATGTCAAAATTAAATTATTGACAAGTTACAAGTCAATATTTGTTATGGTTGTAGAAATTTCAACATCCTGGCTGTTTATGACAAATCATTTTCTTGAAAATACATTTAAAGAAGTAATGATTATATAATTTGATAACTGTCAGGTGCCAAAACGTTTAAAAAAGTAAATTTATTTGTATTGCTGCGTAAATTTTCCAACATGTGAGACATGAGGTTTTCACTTGTTTCGCTCCAAAAAAATTCCGGTCCAGACTATGGATTTAAACAGTTTACAGAACAAAATGCGGTTATAACTTAATTTAAACCTCTAAAAATATTTAAAGTTTTAGCTTATGTCCTTCTTACGAACATTGTTCAATTTTATTCATCCCTTTTATAAGTAAAAGTTCCAAGATTTTCGGAAAATCAGTTTGTAGTGAATCAAGCATCACCATTAGGTAAATGTCTAAAAATAGAATATGTGACAAAATAGGTTTTCATAATTTTTATGAACTAATTACATCTTTTTCTAAGTTTCCTTTATTTTTCTAAACTTTGTGGTCCCTTTCTTTGGTAAAAACAAGCAATTTTATTTTTATTTTATTCCCAAAACATGTGAATTCCCTGGCGTGGATATAACACTTTGTCAGTAGAATCTGTTTGGATTTTCATGCCGATCTTTTTCAAGTTATTTCAAAAACAAATTTTCTCTTTTTACTTTTAATTACTACCTTTGGAAAAAATATAATTTTTAATTAAACATTATTGATGAAATGTTAATGACTTGCTAATTAATGACTGTGGTTACCGGCAAAAGATCAAAGGAACACAGGTTAATAAATTTCGCGGTGTTGGGAGGATTTTCGTTTTCAGGGCAATAAACGACACGCTAATCCGTGTGATTCCTCCAAGACAACACCTAGTATTTTTCGGTGAATTTCGGTGTTTTGCAGTGTCCCACCAGGAAAATACTCGGTGTTGAGAGAAAGAGAATCAGTTCGCGTTGAGCTAACTGTACACATGTAGAATGTACATCTATACCATGGGTGTAAATCTGAACATTGTTCAGTAAAAGTTTTGCCACTTGCACATTGGTTTACTTTAGCAATACATTTTTGTAATACTAGTACATTTGTATTTACTGTTAAATTTCAGTCTCCATGAAATGTACATTTGAAATTTTGTGAACATTTGGTCCGCCAGCCCTTTATGGCTTATCGGACAGACCAAAAAGTCATTGCACTAAAAGTTTCCACATGTTTGTATTACAGGTGATTTTTGGAAAATGATCATGTGTTTTACAAATTTGGTTTTTGCAGCACTTATAACATTCTGTTTGGAATGTTCTTTCGACTGAGTGGTATTGTGGAATTTTGTGGTAATCATTTTTATCAATTTGATGCAAGATTTTTGACAGGCATTGCTAGCGATAACAAAATAAAGCCTCAATTATAAAGGATACAATTATAATTTTTGCAGCCTGAAATCTCCATTGGATCTTTTTAACATGTACAAGAAAAATGTTGGACTTTTGGACCAATGCTTTAATAGTATTTTTACAAATCCATTTGCCAAAATGTCATTATTTTTTTCAGTTGGAGCAAAGCAGTTCTTGAAGATTGAAGTTTTGTCTACTCTTGATTGAAACTTGTCCAATTAATATAATGTACATGTATCTATAAAGCCTTTCTTTCACCATAAGTTTGAATTCAGTTTGAGATGTTGCTCTTAAATTAGGCCAAAAAAAATTTATGTCTGTTTCCTGCTACCAAAGAAGTCAAAAGTTTCCAACTGCTGACTAAAGTATGGAATTCCAATTTGATATTTGCCTCGGTTTTCTGAATGGTTAATATTACCTGGGACTTAGTATAACTGTTATATCAGTCCCAGATATTACATAAAATCTGTATTTATGTTATTATTGACGTAAATAGTTTATTTCTAAGAAGTTTTTTGCTTATAAATTTTAAACGTTGACCGAACATGCAGATGATGTTGTTTGGTGTTTGATATCGTGGACATCGAATTTATTATATGAAGCCTTGCATGCGACCAATTCAGTAGGTGAATCTTTAAGGTGAAGGTACAAAACTGCGATCAAAGTAAATAAAGATTACGAACTAGACGAATGGAGAAAATAACTATTAATAATATACTGCTAAATCATCAATGCACGATAACAGGGATTGTGATGATGAACTAACTCACAAGCGAACGCACGATACTAGCGTTCGTGCAGACGAATGAACGATAGCGGCGTTCGTCCAGACGAACGATTTATTATTTTACAGTAACCAATCAAATTTTATTATTTGGTTTTCAAATTCCTTGCACGAACGAACGAACGCGTGTATCGTGCAGACGAACCATCAATGCAATCGAATGGAAAAGGATACACGAACGAACCAAAAACGATACACGAACGAACGGAAAACGAAAAACGAACGAAAAAAAAGTTAAACGAATCAGGGGGTGTACGTACATGTACATCATAGAATAAATATTGTCATCTGCCGAGCTGTCACTAATAAAAGGGACACAAGAATAAATCGAATCGAAATGCATCGAATCTTAGCCCTTGTATCCTGATACGTATCGAATCATGAGGTAGGTGTATCGTTAGACCCCTACGAATTTAACTAAACTGGATCGGAAATGTTGGATTGTCTTTTACAAAGAATAATGCTTATTTGGTTTAAATTTGACAAAATATATGACTGCTAGTTGCAATGCAAAACAAAAAATTTAACAGTGGCCCTATGGAAAGTCATATTTTGATCATCTGCTCTGAATCAAATTAAATTCAACCTTAAGGCAATTTTTAATTATTAAGTTGGTTTACGGATCCGCCAAACTTGAAAAAAATTTAAACACAGTTTTGTACATGTAAATTATTTTTACAGACTGTGGATCTTCTAATCAAACACAGAAAAACATAAATATTTACATTAAGAGGTCAAGTTACAGTGATACCCTGACCAAAACATCAAAGTGGAGAATAAATTTTCCATTTGAGCATAACAACAAATAGCTTACTTGATTGATTATTGAAAAGTTTGAGTTTAAATTTAAATTTTTTCTTTCCTCCGACCCTAAATTTTTGGGGCTTATATCCGTAAACCAACTAATTAAATTAGGACAGCCTAATTTACAAGAATGTTGTATATACAAATGTATGTACATATAAAAGGTCCTTTACAATACTTTGTCTTTTTGATTGAATTCAATAAAAAGTATGGGAGAATTTTGCATTAATTTTTTTGGACTCTATGGGTACAATGTAAACATCATTTTCATAATCGATCTGCAATAAAGATATTTGTCAGGTGCAATATTTCATTCAAAAGTTAAATAATCACTTACTGAGGAGTTTTTGTTCATTGTTGAAGGCTTGGTTGTCATTTCTAAGGGCACTCTAGGTGCAAGGGAATGAAACTTGTCCAAATTGGTGACCCATTGGGGAATTTTAGGTATACCATGCTGCATAAAAAAGGCACAACATTGAGCACTGTACTGTTTTACACACTTGGTGTAAATCATGTTGGCGCTTTCGTTTCTGACTATTAAGAATTCGCCGTTCCAGAAACTAAGGAATTGTGGGTACAAAATGTACTGTTATTCTGTTTGAAATTTTGGTGTACCAACACCAATGACGTTATGTTATTTATGTTCTTGACCAATCAACGTATTTTAGTGTACGCTCTACCCATAATGCTTTAGTTTCTGAAACGGCGAATTGACTACAGATGAGGATGTCAAAATTGAGGTCAAATGGCATATAGAGGTCAAATGTCCTACATGTATGGAGGTTAATTGGCCTATCAGTGACAGGGGGAATCCAGGAATTTAAGATAAAGGGGTAGAAATAAAAAAAATCACAAATTTCTTTGAAAATTTGTCTGCCAAAATCCTGATTTTATGGTAAAAAATATTTTTCTCAGGTTTTAGGTGGGTGGCACATTCAATCCTCATGCCAACCTCAAAATCGACGCCTTAGTATGATCACACACCCATAATGCAAGACGAGCTTGATATAAAAGATGATAAGACTAAACACCATCTGACCACTTTACATAACATACTGGTACACTTGTACATGTAATGTAAGCAAAGGTCACACCCTACACTTCTCAGTAATGATCACCTGAATGACAATTATGTAAATTCATATATACAACACATGTTTTTTGCTACATAAGATTTTTGTTATAAATTGATTTCCTTTGTCTTAGGGTGTGTTAATGATTATTTAGTTTACTGTTACTACTAGGGGAAATTGAATAATGACATGTATATTGTTTTAATTTCTGCTTATTAGATAAGAACATTCTTAATTATTTACATGATTTATTTTGGTTATTTACAAAAACAGTTTAATATTCTTCATTTGCTTAGGCCTACAATCAATGTCCAAGTGGTGCCTTTAGAGTATGTTTTTGTTTAGTACTCTGTAAGCAGAGACAGAGTCAGCACATACTAGTACATAACAAAGGGCCTAGTGTCATAATTAGGGCCCACCACATAGTGGCGGACGCCCTATAGTAATCGCTCTGTCCGTCCGTCCGTAACAAAGTCGTGTCCGGGCTATAACTTTTTTGTCTTTTGAGATAGGCTTTTGATATTTTGCATGTAGATAGATCACTTCAAGACGATGTGTCATGAACAATGATTGGTAACCTTTGACCTTGACCTTTGTCACCAAGGACAGATTTTTGCTTTTCAAATGACAAGTCGTGTCCGGGCTGTAACTTTTTTATACGACCGCAAAAATTTTGCATAAATTTGTTTCTAGTGGACAGATCATCTTCAAATTTCAGTATGTGGTGTCTTGGCAAAATGGCAATCCCGGGTTTTAATTTCGGGTTTGTGGCCCCACCCGTTTTAGAAAAAGGGGCCAAAAAGGGGTATATGTAAAATTGGGTATTTTTGTGTCTGTGGACAGCATAACTTTGGTTCCAGTGAACGGATCATTTTCAAATTTTAGTATGATGTTTCTTAGCACATGCTTTAGCCCAGGCTATAATTTTATGTTCCGGGCCCCACCTGTTTTAGAAAAAGGGGCCAAAAGAGGTTAAATTGGTTGTTTTCACATATTTGACTGTAGAATCTTTATTATTTATCGGATATTGGTGGGGTTTCTTTCACTAAACTCCTTAGAAATTTTCCTCACTGGAGTATGCGAACAGATTTCATGTGGCATGTTATGTTCTCGAGATAAATGGGGCCCAAAAGGGGGGAATTTCAAAAATTATATTTTTAGTCCGATTTCGATGCAATTTTTTCCAAAGGATTCCTTATGAAAAATTATCATGGCGCTCTACTATTATATTTTTGGTTACTTGTTTCCTTACCCAGCTATGAGGGGCCGAAGGGGGCCAAAATCGTAAATTTACAGATAACCTAAAATTTTTATATTCATCGGATTTCCATGGGAGTTTTTTCTTTGGATTCCTCTTGATGTAAGCTTTCAGTAGTATGTCAACGGATTTGGCTTGCTCTTACCGTTTTGAGCTATGAGGGCAGATGGGGGCCAAAATTGTAAATTTACAGATAACCTAAAATTTTTATTTTTCATCGGACTTCGATGGGATTTTTTTCTTTGGATTCCTCTTGATGTAAGCTTTCAGTAGTATGAAAACGGATTTGGCGTAGTTCTTACCGTTTCCGAGCTATAAGGGTTCACAGGGACCAAAACTGCAAATTTGCAGATTACCTAAATTTTTTATTTTTCATCGCATTTCGATGGGATTTTTTTCTTTGGATTCCTCTTGATATAAGCTTTCAGTGGTATGTAATTGGATTTGGCATAGGTCATACTGTTTCCTAGCTATAAGGGGTCAAAGGGGCCAAAATTGCATTTTTTTTTTTCGAAATAATATGCAATTTTATTTTTGATCAGATTTTGATGGAATTTTTTTCTTTTGATTTCTCTAGATATAAGCTTTTAGCAGCATGTCAATGGATTGGACGTAGCTCTTACTGTTTTTAGCTATAAAGGGTCAAAGAGGAATCATAAGGAGCCATAAGGGCTAATTTTTATTTTCCCTAATTTGTGTCCAGCTAATTACTGGGTCAATCTCTTTATTGTGTCCATCTAATCTTTCCTATGTCCATACTCACTTTAAATTACACTTTTTCAAATTCCAGTGGACGACATGCTGCGGTCGTATCATGCTGCGCTAGGCATAGCCCTTTATTTTCTTTTGAGATAGGCTTTTGATATTTTGCATGTGGATAGATCAGTTCAAGACAATGTGTCATGAACCATGATTGGTGACCTTTGACATTGACCTTTGTTGTCAAGGGCAGAGTTTTGCTTTCGTACTGACAAGTTGTTTCCAGGCTATATCTTTTGTCTTTTGAGATAGGCTTTTGATATTTTGCATGTAGATAGATCACTTCAAGACGATCTGTCATGAACCATGATTGATGACCTTTGACCTTGACCTTTGTCTTAAAGGTCAGATTATTGCTTACATTCTGTTGATATCTTGATGATATGATGGTGTCCATACTTGTTTGGTGTCCACATTTGTACTGTGTCCACACCTGTATTGTGTCCACACATACTTTAATTTGCACTTATATTACAGCTGCCATCTCTCCGATGTCTAGTTTTCGTGTGTCATCATCATCCAATAGTCATGATCGTTTGTTATATTTAACTGCTGCCCCTTCATAAATGCAAGTCAGATTCCAATCAAATTTTCATAAAACATTTGTATCGTTTTCACATGATGTGCAAATTTCACTTGATTTTTAAACTTTGATTTTTTTTATTACATTTGTACAATTTACATGTTTATACTACATGTACTACATGNATAAAGTTTAAGACCATGTTTCTTGAATAACAAGTCGTAGATGGATATCTTTGTCCATATAGGCATTATATTTTTTCTGTAAATGTTTCTGGTATAATCATGAAGCTCCAGAAAAAATTGAGTCATCTTGACCTACATTTCATGCATGGATGACTTTAGTTTGATAAGTTTTTGTTAAAGTCCAGATCTCAGATACTACAATTCTTAGAGGAATTATATTTTTTCAGTAGGAACAGTGTGTATGGTTAAAAAATTCCAGTTAAAAATTAGGTCAACATGACCTACATGTACATTTCATGTATGAGTGGCTCAGTTTAGAATCTATGCAACAGCATCAAAGATGCTACAGTGTTTAGAGCAATAATATTCTATTGGTAGATGATAGATGTGTATTAGTCATGAAGCTCCTGATTATAATGAGTTCACTAGTGTAACCTATATTTCATGCATGAGTGACCCATATTTAAGTTTGAATAACATTCGAAATCTTGTAAAAAGCAACTTTGTAGCTACATGTACAATGCAGAGGACTAATAATACCACAAACCAACAAACAAAAACCGGATGAATATTGCAAATGTGGCTATTGTTCCCTCTGCTTCCTCCTTTTGTATTAGATGTTAACTGAGCCAAAAAAGCTCAGTTGTGGTGCAGGATGACTTCTGTTCCAAATTTTTCAAAAATAGACATTGCTCTTACAAGCAAGAAATTATTGACTATTTTAGCACTACATATATTACAGTTCATTTATAAAACACTGCTGGTGATTTGCTGGTGTTTACATTGACATTTATAACTTGCCAATATATTTCTATGTAATTAACAACAGGAAGTTTGCTGGTGTTTTCACCAACATTTGCTGGTGTTTACACTGTGAAATATGTCAGACCTGAGTGTTTTATAACTGAAACACTCTATGTTCTCTGTACTTCGCCTCATGACAACTGGACAAAATAGTAGTTAAAAAATTACTAGGTGTGCTGCTGCTAAACAATTGTTTGTCTCCTACTCCTTACTATATGAATTATCTGTTGTCCATTAAATACACATTTGGTGCAATTTGAGAACTTGTAATATGATTTTTAAAATTTCCTTTGATCTTTCAATGGTTTAACGGTCGATATTCTGTTTATAGTGCATTTATTTCACTATTTGGAAGTTATTGCACTGTAGAAAAGTTCAGTTCCTGCACACAATACCTAGAAAAATTATTTATTTTCATGTCCGTCCACAAATCATCATTTTCGAAAATGCCACATCAAATCGTGTATTTGTAATGCAACATTATTAACCGGGTTTGCCATCGGAAAAATCCGGTTATTAAAATAGTGAAAATGACAGGCAGTGGGCGGGCAGGCGGCTGCCAAATGGGTACATCATTTGTCTGGAGCAAATCTCCTACAATATTTGAGATAGGAAGTTTTTATTTCGCAGATCAATTGTACATATAACAAAGGTGTGCATGGTACTTTGATTTTGATTTTGGATAATTTATGTAAAAAATATCAGTTGTTGAACTTAGTCATTTTACGTCAAATTTTTAACAATAGGGTACCCCCTTTGTTTGGAGCAAATCTCCTACAGTATTTGAGAAAGGAAGTTTTTATTGTGCAGATCAATTGTACATATATCAGAAGTGTGCATGGTACTTTGGTTTTGATTTTGGGTAATTTATGTAAAAAATATCAGTTGTTGAACTTAGTCATTTTTACGTCAAATGTTTGTCAACAGGATACCCCATTTGTCCAGATCAAATCTTCTACAATTTTCAAGAATGAAAGTTTTTATTATGCATATCAGTTGTATATATATCAAAGGTGTGCATTGTACTTTCATTTTGATTTTTGATGAATAATGCAAAAATCACCAGTTGTTGTACTTGGCCATTTTTAGGTCAAATATTTACTAAAAGGGGGTCCCATTTGTCCAGAACAAATCTCCTACAGTTTAACAGATAGGAAGTTTTTATAATGCAGATCATTTGTACTTGTATCAGAGGTGTGCACAGTACTTTTATGTTCCTTTTTTATTAAAATCTAAGTTGCTGAACTTTCAGAAATAGGTTACTTTGATGGAAGGTTTAACATTGAAAATCAATGAAAATTATAAGTACATTTCAAATATTCTGGGTCAACCCATGTGTAAGATATACTGTCCATGTAAAAGATAACCCGGTTTGCTGTCACATTGACAGCTTTCCTCTTGTTTTTAATTTCAAATAAAACCCCAAAAAATCAGATGGACGTCCCCTTATTGTTATGTAGCTGTTTACATGTACAGAAACATTTTGTGTTGGATCTACAAAATACCTATTATGTACACAAATGTATACATGAGTGAAAGCAGCATTTGGTTTTCTGGGAGGATGGGGGGCTATGACTTTTTTTATACCCCCCGCAATCAAAGTTTGGGGGGTATATAGGAATCACCCTGTCTGTCTGTCTGTCTGTCCGTCTGTCCACACTTCTTGTAAGCGCAACTCCTCTTAATCTACTTGAAGGATTTTGATGAAACTTTACACAAAGGAAGGACACTATATGGAGATGTGCATGAAGGAATATGATTATTGTCCGAAACCAGGAAGGGGAGATAATTTGACTTTGACTTTTCGTTGATTC
>MJUU01012662.1:89432-137041 GCA_002080025.1 Modiolus philippinarum | reverse complement strand
TTTTTTGCAGAGGACCACCTAAAGACTATTTTGGCCAAGTTTGGTTCCAATCAGCTCAGCAGATTCAGATGAGAAAATTTTTGAATATCTTTTCCCATAGGGTCCAATGTTTATACGGTATTGCCCACTGACAGCCAACTTGGATACAGCGCTGACCTGAAAAACAACTTTTTTGCAGGGGGACCACCTTAGAACTAGTATGGCCAAGTTTGGTTCTCATTGGCTCAGTAGTTTCGGAAGAGATCTCTTAATGTGTATTCCATTAGGGTCCAATCTTACAACTATGTTCCCCGTTGGCAGCCATTTTGAATAAAGCGCTGACCTGAAAAACATCTTTTTTTTCGCAGGGGACCAGTGGCAAAGTATGGTTCTACTTGACTCAGCACTTTCAGAAGAGGAGAATATATTTGAATGTATTTTCCCATTGGGTCCAACGTTAAAACTGTGTTTCCCGCTGGTGGCCATCTTTGTAGAGGACCACCTAAGGACCATTGTGGCCAGGTTTGTTTCAAATTGGCCCAGTAGTTTCAGAGGAGAAGATCTTCAATGAAAAGTTTACGCCAGACGGACGAATTTTGGAATGAACTCATCCCTCTCACCTTACTGAACATTTATACAAAGTTCCGGTAAATTCTGCAATATAGTTCTTAGATATTTAATCCTAAGTTTATTGGAGGAAGAGTAATAATAATAATAAGAAGAAGACTTCGTCTTGGGTGACATCAAAAATTAAGAAAACAGAACAATACTCTCTAATATATGATTTTTAGCAAGAACATGCCGATAAATTTCAATTCTTTCAAATATCATTGTTTAAGGTAGTACGAGAGTACGAGAGTCCTTTGTGATTTAAGCATGGATAGATCTGGATGAAAATAGAAAACGGGGTTTGGGAGATGAGGGGGTTATGATTAGAGGAATTTAATACAATGTTGAGAAGTGGGAGGATGGCAGGCACAGGAGATAAAGAAAGTGGGCTTAGATTTCGGAAAATGAAGTTGTGAGATTTGAATTGGAGGTTGCAAAGGGTGGGTTATTAAAGTGGATAAAAAGAAGGTGGAAGAGTATGAATAATTGTTCACCCCTATTCATAGCTAAACTTCGTATTTACTTTTCTAACTAAGTCAGTCCGGTAAGTCAGTGAATCCGTTTTCTCAATATTTCAGAAAACTGAAATTTTTGTACTGATAAACTGAAATGATATGAAGGAAAATAAATAAGAAATAAAGAAAACTCGAATTCAAAATGGGGAAATACCGCACTGCCGTATAACCTAGGAGTCAACAAACATTTAACCTTAAGGGTTTTATGGTTTTCATACCCTGCCTCACAAAGTCGTAGGGTATAATGTTAAAACCTGAGTTATGTGTCCGTTCTTGGGTTCTTCTGTCTGTCTTTCCGCCCGTTTCCGTCGAAGGTTTCCCATGTTTAAGAAATGACGTTTAAGAAATAACGTTGATAACATGTTTAAGAAATAACGTTGCGTCTTAAACTTGGTTTTAGTTCTTTTAAACAAAAGTCATGCCAAGTCTAAGTTAAGCTCAAAAGTATAGTTGGTTCTAGGACTATGCCCTTTAAAGTTTCAATTTTTTTACCATCCTCACAATAACTTTTGAACGAAAACAAGTTGTTTACAACTGAACATTCTGCACTCTATCAACACTTTTTTGAAAATTTTTATGGCCATAACATTGTTCACAGCCCTAAAATGTAAGAAAAACATGACGCCAAAGTGATAAATGTGATCAATTATCATCAAATAGCATGATTACTATATGAGTTCGGGATTGCCACTTCCCAGTTATAATCTGTTGTCAGTGATAACTATATCTGTTGTTTGTGATAGCCAAAAAAAGTGTTACCTCTGAAATAAAATGACGATTTCGTCCATATGAGGAGGTAAATGAATGACAGTTTTTGATATATAATGAATAAAGACCTATATTTTTTATATGTATTAAAATACTAAAGCTAATTCCCGTATTATTGCAAAATTAAACAATTTTTCGGACGATCCCGTGTAATAATCTTTAAAAAAGTACTTTAATTCAGCGAAAACTCCCGATCTATGATACTTCATACAGTAGTATTTGACTCATATGTTAATCTATACATATAAAATAAATAACAAAAACAATGGAAAGGTTCAATGGGATAAAGACAAAATTATGATACAACAAAAGACTTACGGTCTGTCACTGCAAACTTGTTTACAAATCTGCAGGCGGGATAGCCACTGTAGATGGGATTGCCGGTAATAGGGTGTGATCATGCACTTGTTTAAGGATTCTTTGCTATAGTTCTGTACCAATAATACCATATATGAGGAGGAAAAGACCTTTTCTTTTAGTGTGCTTTTGGCATTTTCAGTGGGCTGTTTCATGTTTTTTGGTGAAATAAATCAGTTGTTTACTGTGTTTGGACCACTTGGTGTTTTCTTTTCAGTTAAATTTTCACTTTGTCTCAACTCTTAAAGGAAAATTTAGGGGGCTTTTTGCTGTAAATTATAGATATTGTTTAATTAGGTTGTGGCGGGTCATTTGCGGGTGACGTTCTCTTTGGCGGGTGAAAATGATGACCCTCAGCGGGTGATTATCCCTGTCAGGTCATCGGTCAATTTGGTGGGTCATACCCGCCAAAAGCGGGTCAGTTGGCAAGTATGTCAAAACTGACCATCAGTTCCACCATCTACACACCTGGGACAAAGTAGGTTCCCTGTTAAGTCTGATTCCTAGTATGGTTACCCAATATAAGAATAGAACATAAAATCATTTAATTACATTAGAATCCCAATAACAGTATATTATTTGAATACCCGAGGGCGTCAATCTTGATTTGACAGTCGTCGCCTGAAAACTGCATTTTGACTGTCAGATCTATGGTATTCAAATAATGTACCGTTTTGCTTAAATGTAGTTCTAACTCATTGCACTTGTGTGGCCATATATACAGCTGACTTTAGTGGTTAGCATATATCCATCCTGTGGAGTTAAAGTTACATGAAGGTACAAATGACCTTGGCATATCTTTGAAGCCTGGTTAGTAATATTTTACTACACATTCAGGTCACCTTGGTTGAATTGTCTACCCATTTACTCTTTAAGTGTCCTTGTGCAGAACAAGTTAGCTAAAACTAATTATAATGTACCAGGGGTTTCCTGTATTATATGTTCAAATTATTACTTTGCCCTCTTTCAGTATAAGTTGAATAGATCTAAACCTGTACCTTGTAATTACCATAAACAGATATCTGTTTGACATCAGCCTGAAGTTACCTGCACAGGTGTCGGTTTTACCTGTAAAATTGACAATAAAGTTTGAAACACCTTGATGATGTTACAGCCCCCTGCTGATGCATAGCTTTTGATGTATGTGAATATTCAATGTCTCGCATATTGTGACAAATAAAATTTAATCAATAAAAGTATATATATAAACATGATATCAAAATGTATAAGTCATCAACTGTACTTATCACTATGACTTTTAATTGATTTTCACACAAAATTATTTATTGTTTGGCATCAAGTGATCACAAATATTTTATGTCTATATTTTTTTTAAGAATTGTGGCTGTCTAAACAATTCATATTGTACAATGTACATTTGTATACAACCAAGAAATGTACTTGTCCAAATATGTAAAATATTAAGAATTTTACTATGTGATTGTAAGTATGTATGAATTGCACAGTTTGTACATGTATCTGTCTATTTAGATTTTTTTCTCATGGGAAAGTACAACAATTTTATATTCACACAAAATGTGGTAATATTACATTAATAATGATCTTTATTGCAAAATTACACCCCTTGGGGTCAAAGCAATACAAAACAATACAAGACATACAACATACAATGAACAAATATATAAAAGAATGTAAATAAGACTCTGACCATCGTGGACTCTACATGTGTATCAGTTAAACAGATTGTTTGGATTTAGAATAAGATATATTTTTGGAAATTGGATAAAATTTTTGAAATTTGGAAGTTTTGATTTATAAGTTAAAAAAAAATTGTCTGAATTCTGTTCATTAACTTTACAATTTAAAAGAAAAATGATATTCATCCTCAATAACTTAAAATGTCTTACTTAGTCTCTGTTGACAGGTAGTACAGTGAAACCTGTCTAAACCAAACCCTGACTAAACCGAAAACCTGTCTAAACCAAACACAATGTGAGGACCCTTTCTATCAATTTTTGAACCTGTGTCAACCGAACAGCTTTCTAAACCGAACAAAATCTTCCGTCCCAGAGGGGTTTGGTTAAGACAGGTTTCACTGTATGTGCCTTTCTGAGTAATCTCTTATGATCCCTTTGTCCGTATATCTATTTGTATGTAAGTACAGTGAAACCTGTCTTGAGAGACCAACCATTTTGCCATCAGAAAGTGGTCTTTCAAAAGAGGTTTATTTCGTATGAATTTTACAAAGAGAAGATGTGGTGGTCTTCCAAAAGAGGTTGGTCTCTCATAGCAGAGGTCTCCCAAGACAGGTTTCACTGTACAATGTAGTGTACAGATACACAGCTTCTTTTTCAGCTGCTGTCTTTTCCTTTTGAAATACAGTGGAACTTCCATGGCTTGAACTGCAATAACTTGAACACACTGGATGTATCAGACCCTTTTTGTGGTCCCTTGGTTGTTCAAGTTGTACAACTAATACTGAAGGATGTGCAGATGTCCATTTCAGCAGCTTATGTTTCTTTCTTGCAGATCAAATCAAACATTCCAAAGATAAAAAAAACATTACATACACACAAAGCAAACTATGTTTTAGCTTATTTGGAGTGTGAAAGTGACATATAAAAATTGCTGGCAATACTTGTTACAAATTTACCTTCAAATTGATATACATGTTCATCTACTTTGATACTGTGTGATTTCCTGATCATGATGTCTGAATGTCTTGATGTATCCAAGTTCTTTATACATGTACTAGGATACTGTATTGTTATAATGTTTTTGTAGGCGTCTATGGATTTGCCACCAGACAAAGCCAAGCTGCTTAAAGGATATGATGATGATAAGAAATGGGACTTAATTTGTGATCAGGTAAATAATTCTTTAACACGGATGCATGCATTTATAGCCAATGAAGTGTCTCTGTACATGAAACTCCAGGAATAATATTGTATGGTATATAAATTTAGTTATGACCATTTCAGCTATCCTTTGTACTGCCTTGTATGCGATACAATTGATGCACAGGCGAAGCTACATCTGTATAATCAAACTAAAACATCCTGTGTATACTTGACATGTTCCTAGATCACAGCTGAAGTCATAAATATTTTGTTGTATGTGTGATTGCTTTTTGAGTTGACTGTACTATGGACAAGATTTGTTGACTTTGGCTTTGCTGGCATAGAATTACTGTGAAAGTACTATTTTTCGTGGGGATCCAATTTTAGTGGATTTCATGGCTTGCTACAACCACGAAATTTGATTCCCAACGAAAAGCATTTTTCCGTAGAGTTGTAATTCATGGAATTCGAAAGCACGAATTTAAGTACTCTATTTATGAAAACCATAAAATTTGATGTCCTGGAATATAAGTACTTCAACAGTACTTGTCTAATGCACCATAATAAGCGTTACTGTCTTAAATCCTGTGAAAATTAGAAAAAACATCACCCAGACTGTGAGACGGTTAGAATATTGTGTAATCATGTTACAATATTTAATGTACCAGTACATAGTTTAGAACCAGAACCAGAAATAAAGCTGAGTATGTATATATAGGTAACTTCAATTTACATGGATATTTGCTCAATATTATACATTAGTAAATCTCCACTGTTGTGACAATGAAGTCCAGTATTTTGCAATATAAAGTTTTATCTGGGGTCTTGTGTTAGAGTAGATTATTGACGTGCATGTCTTGTAGTAAAAAGTAAATATTGGGTGATCATAGAAAATGCTGTCAAGACAATTTCCTCACTAAATTAGAACACAATTGCCAAATCAATTTTCATGACAATACAAGTGTTCTTGAAGTTTTCGATGATTCAACCATAGAATGTTGAGGTGAATTTCAATAATGACATGACTGTGGAAATCTATAAATAATTTACAACTTTTTCAGTGTCATTCCAGTCTCGGAAAAAATTGTGTGACGATGATTGTCAGTTAGTAAATTGATTCATTAGTAAATATTATTGTCAATCTAGTGTTAAACCATTGGGAATTGGTCATCCATAGTTTCTTTCATTGTAAACAGTTCGAGGGTTCAGAGCAGAAAGGTTCTATGTGTATATGGATAATACAGGCACATAGAACCTTTCTGCTCTGAACCCTCGAGTTGACCTTAGTCAGTTTATAGAATTAAGTTTCTAAAGAACAATGGTGAAATTAAGTAATAAATCGCACGAAAATATTAGTTTTGCAGTTATGGAAAATTTTACTTCACAAAAAACGGGGTCTGGTCATGAAGTATGGGTTTCAGTCACCACAAGAAAGAGTAAAAACTTCACCTTACTTCATAAAAAAAAAAGATGTCATACAAAGATTGTAAAAACATGTACTAGTATTAAGCTGATATATTGATGATCAACTTTGATGTGCAATCTGTGATTTTTATCTGGAAGCCATGAAATGGCTGGAGAGATATTGATATGGCAAGAAAAAATCACGTGCCTCAAGTGAGGCTTCAAGCCTATTAACAGCTCTAAAAGATTATCTTCGTGCTTCCGATAAAATATAGTGCGCAAGTTTCTTTCAAAATCATATACATTTAGTATTTAAGTTATATTTTTTTCATTTTCTTGAGTTGAATACAGTGTTGTTGTATTAAATTGAAAACAATATGCATGTTTATCAAATAAATCGTTTTTTTATATTGCGTCTCGGATCAACGAACTTGTCGCGCAGTAATTTGTCAAAGATGAAAATAACATTTGTTTACCTGTGACAGTGTACTGCATATATTTATAGCAATAAAATCAACATGTGAAATCACACAATCTGATTATTTTCACGTATTAAGGAATAACTTTATACATGCATTCTTTGGATGACTACGAAGTTTTGCCACATGTAGATTTTCAGGGCTTATAGATTCAGCTCCATCGGAGCTTTGATTGATATTTGCTTCCTACAGTGACTTCTTTGACTCTTTAGTAGATAAAAAGTTTGTAGTTGTGGGCATCATTAGAAAGTTTATTTCAACTTCAAATATGATCATTGACAGAGTACATGCACCAAATCTATATCAATGTTAACCCATTTTTCATGTGAAAACTGAATGGAGAAATACAAAATTGAATCAGTACAAAAATGATACAAACCAAATTTGAAGGCAAGAAATGTTATATAACTGTATTACAAATTCTATTCTACGAGGACACTTATTTAACTCTTTGGACCTTAAAATGTATGCCACAGCAAAGCCTAATGATTGGAAGTTTGTTATCCATATGTTGTGTGGTGAATGGGGAAGAAATTATCCTATATACCTATAACATGTTTAAGGGTTTCAAGAAGAAATGTATCACTACCTTACATTGTTGATGCCAAAGATTTGGACAGTTTTCTAAGTCACTTATCATGTAAAGCTGATAGAAGTGTAAAGGAAAACTTTTTTGTAAAAATATGAATATTTGATCTAATGAGACGGATTTGATTTATAGTCATTAATGAATACAAATTTGTCAGGTTTTAAATCTTTATTACAGAATAATTGTGTTGTCAAACATTGACTAACTGTCAGTTCAACCTGGTGTTTCATGAGTAATAACTATTTCTTTTGCTAGTGGCTTCAGTGAATATCAACAGATGGCCCTCATTCTATAACTCTCACTTTAGATTTTCAGTTATTATTGTAGCTATAAATGGATATAGTGAGTCAAGATGTTTGAAGATTATAACTAGTTTATAGTCCATTGTACACAATGGACAATAAAAGAAATATGGATGTTTGAAAGAAAAATCACAGCAGATTTATTTTTATATGATAATTCTAGATCAATATGTAGTTGAACATCAATGGCTCAAACTGAAATAATTTGAACAAAATGGATGTCTTGAACATTTTTATTTTTTGGTCCCTATCCTCAAGTTCAAACATAGTTTCGACCTCAATATTTCCAACACCTCTTTAGATCCAACTGTTTTCATTGGTCCCTCGCATGTTCGAGCCATCGAAGTTCAACTGTAGTTGTGTTCAATTTTCATAACTTCAAAAAGAAAACTAAAGATTTATTGTTAAATGATACAAGTTTTTGAATATTTTTCTTAAACATTGCTCTGTATGATTTTGTTGCACTGATCAAAAGCTTGAGACTTATAAATGGAAAAAAAAACAACAAAAAATGAGTTGATCAACATGACGGCAGAAGAAAGCTACTTTGTAAGTTAACGACCAGACAATATATACAGAACAATGAAAAACAACTCGTTACTATAACTTTTTTGTTGCTGTTTCTTTTACGCAGCGAAAAAATCAATTTTGTTTCTGAAATATCAGTATAAAGAAGCGGTTTATGCTTGCATTGAAGTAATATTTGATAGCGATGTTGTCAAGCTTTAATGTGAATTTGAATCTTTCTGCTTCAGAACAATGTTTTAATTGAAAATGAAAGCTTGGGGACATGTTGATGCACATTTTAATATGATGAAGAAAATATGAAACAATTTTTACTTTGCTTGATGTTTGATCTCCATGGAAACTGGAAACAGTGTATTTTACAGTTTGCAAAAAAGTTTTTGCTAGTTTTTCGGTCAGTTATTTAGTTGCTGTTTTTCCTAAGGAGAGTGGAACACAGAGAGTGTGGACTGAAAAGCAAAATTTAATAGTGATATTCTTTAGGTATCAATTGGTGTGGAATTTTTACATGACTACCCTCTGATTAAAGTACCTTATGCCACATGCACATAGTGGATGTTATATCCTGTTTATCTTCCTTTTTTACTGAATAGTAGATAAGGGATTTCATATTCTCTAATTTCTGTCCTGTTTTCACGGTTCCTGAACAGTTTGAGAAATATGTTTCTCCTCTCTAGAGAGAATCAGTGGCGGATCCAGACTTTCTGCTAAGGGGGTCTGACCAATATTTTTTTCAAAAGGGGGGGGGGGAGCGGAACCCAATTTTTTTAAAAACCCTTAGGAATTTTAAATATTTTCCGACCTAAGGGGGGCCAGGCCCCCCCCCCCCTAAATCCACCACTGAGAATGTTGTTCTTGGCAAGTGTTGAATGAAATTCAATTATGACATGTAATATGTTTGCCATTTTCCGACTTCTCCATTGTGGCATCACGAGAAAAGGTGACCATGCCTGATGACGTAACGCTCAAGGAACACATTTATTTCGAATCATCAGAATAGGGGGATCATGTTTTTGTCCAAAATCGTTTTAACATTTAACCTGTTGAAAAAACATCATTTTCATCATCTGCTCTGAAACTATCAAAGCAAATTTTAATAAACTGTACTGGAATGATATGTTAAGAGTGATCTTTACAAAAATTGGTTATAATGTGGTTTTCAGCACCAGACATAGTTTAACATCAACTCTACAGGAAAATAATCCTTTGGAACCCCTGAAGCAAATTTAGCCAAACTTTACAGAAATGTTGTATAGTAGAACCTTTTCAGTAATTGCTAATTCTGTTTGGATCTAATAGAAAACATCGCTACCAGGCCAGCATTGAGCATAGTTCAACATTGGACCCTATGGGAAAACATCAGTTTCACACTCCTTTACAAAGATTGCTTAATTACTAAGAAAACATGGCACATGCATGGAACATTTTAATCATCTGCTATTAAGCATTTTGTCAGTTCAGCAATACAAGAAAAAAGCATTTTCAACATGCTTACATGATTAAATGTGTTAATTTCGGACATCACGAAAGAATGTCAAAGTAATATGCTTCTTGACCCCTATAACTAAAACTACATGTAATTTGCATGTACCAGTAAGCCACATATGTTGTCCAATAGTGTACCAGTGTATGAATATGTTTCATTAAGTATATTAGATTTTTTCTTTCGAATGAATGAAATAACATTGGCCTTACAACAGGAAACTTATTATTTAAAAAGGAAATAGAAAATGAAATAAAAAGCTTCGTACATGTTTTAATTGAGAATTGAATGACTAATGTGGATATTATTAAAGTATGAACGCTTTGATTGGAAAACAGGATGTTATAAATAATACATTGGTATCACTAGGAACTATTTCATTTGGTATACAGAGAAAGGGGGTGAAAAGCATTTTATTTTAAGTCCCAATATCAAAATGATAATTACACCTTAATGGGGTTCGCTACTCAATTTGGAAATAAATAGGATTTCAAAGAAATATGATTTTTTTGTTAGAAATTCAAAAAAAGAAGTAATTTAAGTGAAAAAAATGATAGGTCGATGATCTTGTTTTTGAGATATAAGTGATTGAAAATTTGGTGGGAAATTGAACTCGAATTTTTCATAGGATTAACATTAGCAAGGTTTGACCAGAATAAATTGAATTTTATGAAATTCTTACAGAATGCTCAAAAAGATGTACAAAATGAAATTATGGGGAAAAATAAGGGGGTCTGAGGGCAAAAAATTATAATGCTTTTAAATAGATAAAACCCAAGAATTCTGAAAATCTGAGAAATCTGACAGAAATCCCAAAACATGAGTGAACCTCCTTAAGGTGAAAGTGGGAATTTACCCCTTAATTATTCCCAGCTCTGAGAGAAAAGGTTGAATTTGAACATATCAAATGCAATTTTAAAACTCCCCTTCCCTTCTCCAAATTTTTTTGCAGATATTAAATGATATTACATTGTAGTCTACAGTGAAAACCAACTTGTACATCCAACAAATTTTTAACTACCTTTGTTTATCTTGAGTCTTTTTGATGTCAAGTCAAAAATTCTCAAGTGTCCTGATACATGCACTACATGCATCTACATCTGAAATCTTAAAGCATGTCTAATAACTGGCAAAGGAAAAGAGGTCAGACAAGGTCATGTAGTGCCATACTTATAAGATAGATACTTTTTAGTACATATAACAGAGATGACATGCAAGACTCCTGAGAATTAACTGTTCATATCATTCTCATAAGGTAGAAAAAAATCCCAGTTTTGGTCCTGGGAGCCTCTTGTTCCAATTGTATAGTTGTGTTGTAGAAAATGTTAAATTTTTCTTCAAATCTTTTGTGTGAGACTTGTAAAGAAATTTCCAGATAAGAAAAGAGTAGTTATTAATTTATTGAAAGTTGTTAAAGGTACTTTTACATTCAGTTAACCAAAGGGTAGATCATATCACAACCTTTGATACTAGAAGTACAGGAATATTATGAGATAGTCTGACCTTAGTTTGACAGACACTATAATTACTACCATAGACAGACAATAACAAATCAGTTATGTCCTGATTTAGGGTAACCCCCTACAGATCAACATTTAATGTATGATCATATACAACAGTATCATTGATTTCATCTATTTGAGGTCATAAAATAGGTCATTAAACATTTGTTTACTGTTGCATGCAATTATGAATACACTGTACCTTATCTGTACTATTATATTATTATATTCATATCAAAAGAAATATTTTGCATGCCTAGCAAATTTTGTCAATAATAAAGATGATCGGTATGTAATAAATTACATATGTAATGCATGAATTAGTAAAATTTGTCTATATAGATATATGTATTACAGTGGCTCAGTGATAACCCTCTATAAATACCTATAGATAACTACTTCAAATAAACAGTTTTTTATGCAATTTTATATTGAGATTGATGTGAGAAATTTTGAATATTGTTGATAAAACTTTTTGACCTGTGTTTATTGCAATGAAACAGTAGTCATTAAATTGGGGATGTTATGCTAATGTCTTTGTTGACGTACTGTGTATTATACATCAATGAAATAGTTGGTGGATGGCATCTTTGGTAATAATGCAATTTCAACTTAGAGGTGACCAACAGTTTCCAGCTAACCACGACCAGGTTACCTAATAAGGGTCTGTGTCCCTGTGTCAGTCTGTTGGTCCGTCACATTTTTATGTTTTCCTGGTAAATGCATGTCAATTCTTGGTTATTGAGCAATCTGACTTCAGTTGTCCCATCTTCAACTCGATATAATTATTTTTGAATGACAAGTAATGACATTTTTGTAGGATTTTTTAGCAAAGTTTAGTCTTGGAGTATAAGACCTTTATTATCCCCTTAACTGTTAAATAGATCCCCAAAAAGTCCTCACATGTAGTTTTGAACATACTTGTAGTAAATGACTTGCAGAACGGGAAAACTCTGAATGTTGCACATTTACTGAAGGTATTTACAGAAAAAAACAATTTACAGAGATAAATTAAACTGTAGACTTGCTACAAGTCCCTCCATATGTTTTTAACTCCATCCCCATTTTATCATTTAATAAATGTTGCTATTAGAGATATTGCAAATATTTTTTCTTGAAAACCAGATGGAGTTAAAAACATATAGAGGGACTTGTAGCAAGTCTAATAGGTGATTTGCCAATTACCGACTTTGGTTCCTTTCTTTAAAATTTTGACTCAATCAACGTCACGTGACACCGGACAGGTTGTCACATTTACCGAAGAAACCCTTATAAATCAGCATTCTGGTATATGAAATCTATTGGGATATAAAGCAAATCAAACAGGCACATAAAAGGTCATATTATTTTGATAAAGTTCACCAAAGTCGAAGTTTGGAATCCTTACAGGTCAAGAGAAAATAATTTTTACATTTTGGTTAGTTTACGTTGGANTAGCAAAGTTTAGTCTTGGAGTATAAGACCTTTATTATCCCCTTAACTGTTAAATAGATCCCCAAAAAGTCCTCACATGTAGTTTTGAACATACTTGTAGTAAATGACTTGCAGAACGGGAAAACTCTGAATGTTGCACATTTACTGAAGGTATTTACAGAAAAAACAATTTACAGAGATAAATTAAACTGTAGACTTGCTACAAGTCCCTCCATATATGTTTTTAACTCCATCCCCATTTTATCATTTAATAAAAGTTGCTATTAGAGATATTGCAAATATTTTTTCTTGAAAACCAGATGGAGTTAAAAACATATAGAGGGACTTGTAGCAAGTCTAATTAAACTGTATAAAAAGCTCAGTGTTAACAGTAGGCATTGAACCCTATCCTCCAGAGATGGACTTTGTGTGCTTTCTGTCACTCTGCATGTCATACTGATATCAAGGTTTAGATTCTTTTAATGTTAATGTTTTTAATGCATTATCCTTCAAATTTGCAAAACAATAAAAGCTGGTTTACATACATCAATTGACTCCCTTTCATATATATATTCAATTTACATATGGATTGCTTGCTATCCCTTTTATATTTTCCGGGTGCATGTAGATAAAAAAATTAATATAAAATAGAACATCGATGGCTTGAACTGCTATAGCTCAAACACAGTGGATGTCTCAAACCCTTTTTCTGGTCCCTTGCTCAAGTTTAAACAGACTTCAACCTCAACAGCTCGAGCACCCCTCTAACTGGAACTGTTTTTATCAGTCCCTTTGGTGTTTCTCTGACAAAGAGTATAGGTAGGACAAACCAGGAAGCAATAAATATATGTTGGCCTTTGTAAGACTCACAAAGTCATGAAAGTCAAAAGTTTAAAGTGTTATCTTACTAACACCAAGAAAGTGGAAAGTACTTTTATTGAATCCAAATCCAAATTTGACTTACTGCACTGGAAAGATTACATACATGTTACCCGGAGTGTTTTGTCTCCAGTACCTTGGATGTTAGTTATACAGGCTTGATTTCTTCGTAGGAGTGATTTTTGCCCCTTTCCCTGTAAAAAAGTGTACTAGTCAAATAAGTGATTAGTATTCATTCTTGATAAGCTGACAGTGAACAGTCAACTATTCAAAAAAGCAATCCATGATTATAAAAACTTTTGAACACAGAACATGAGAGAAAAGTATACTAGTATGTTTATAAGTTCAAGAAACTTTATTGGAGGTGAATGATGGTTTAATTGTAAATTGTTTACATAAGTGTTTTATATGTGTTTTAAATCTGCGTTATCTCTGTTAGCCATTTATTACTGTGTGTATAAAAGTAATTTGATTTTACTATTAGGCCAATAGTCGGATGGGTCAGTAGCCTCTTACACTTAGAATAATTGCTTTGTTTTACAAATGATATGCTGTTACATTGTACCATCATTATACAAACGAATTTTTTAGAAAAAAAAAACCTGCTGGTTCTGTGAAATACATACAAATTATAGTTGTGTGATTTTTCAGATGCATTTTGGAAATTATTTCATATGCACAGATATTGTACATTGTACATGGGGTTCAATAAGTGATGGAATTTTGACATATTGACAAGGATTAATGCAGGATATCAGAGAATGCAAAAAATAACAAAATTTTGGAGGTTGTATAAGACATATATGAGCTCACAATCCTTAGGTTGGAAGTTTTTTTTCTGTGAAGGATGTATGCTATTATCATGAAACTTTGCATAAATACCCTTTAGGTTGTGAATAAGCGAAAATCACAATGAAAATTTATCCAAGCCATCAACTTCATGCTTCACTGATCATGGAACAAAAAGGGGGTTTACTGAGGTTTACCATTAGGTTGAAGTTTTTTTTCTGTGAAGGATGTATGTTATTATCATGAAACTTTACATAAATACTCGTTAGGTTGTGAATAAACAAAAATCTTGATAAAAATTTATCCAAGGCACCAACTTCATGCTTTACTGATCATGGAAAAAAGGAGGGTATTCTGAGGTTTACCCTCAGGTTGAAGTTTTTTTCTGTGAAGGATGTATGCTATTATCATGAAACTTTATATAAATACACATTAGGGTATAAATAAACAAAAATCATACTATAAATTTATCCATGCTACCAACTTCATGCTTCACCGATCATGGAAAAAAAGAGGGGTATTCTGAGGTTTACTCTTAGGTTGAATTTTTATGCCCCGCCACGAAGTGGAAGGGGCATATAGATTTACCCTTCTCCGTACGGACGTACGTCCGTACGTCCGTACGTCCCGATGTTAAGTTTTGCGTTTAGGTCCATATATTGGCAACCTCTTGTGGTATTTTGATAATATTGCATCAGTACATGCACCTTGATTAGTACTTACAGATTCACTAACAATTAGGGATCCATGACCTACTATTTACGCTTGAGTGACTTTGGTTTAATTTTGCGTTAAAGTTCATNTTATCCTTTCTACCAACTTCATGCTTCACTGATCATTGAAAAAAGGGGGGTGGTATGAAGTTTATATTTAGGTTCAATATTTTTTTTCTGTGAAGGATGTATGCTATTATCATGAAACTTTATATAAATACACATTAGGGTATGATTAAAGAAAAATAATAATAAAAATTTACCCATGGTACCAACATCATGCTTCACTGATCATGGAGAAAGGGGATGGTTTGAGGTTTATCCATAGGCTTAAGTTTCTTTTCTGTGAAGGATGTAAGCTATTTTCATTAAACACCCATTGAATTTAATACTAATTAGGTATAATTAAACAGAAATCATCATAAAAATATATCCATGCTTCATTTTGAGGCGGGGCATTGTGTCCGTTAGACACATATTCTTGTTATAAAATTAATTAAGTTACATCAGATAGAATATTGGAATAATTTGATAAATTACTAGCTTTTGTATCAAACTATCAAAAAACAAAGAGATTCTGGGGGTCATCAAACTTTATTTTTAAATATTTTATAAAATTAAAGTTTTATTATAATAAGTCTTTTTTTTTAAAATATTTTTAAGAATTGCCTCCCATGTCTAAATTTTCACATTAATAAAGAATTTTGCAATACAAATACTATCCTGATTTTTACATCCAAAAATAAATTCTAAAATAAGAGAAAAAGACCAATTACTTGTGTTTGAAGCCTAAACGATTTATCCCAATTCTAATATGTTTGTACTATTACCCCTCTTTTAATTAAAAATACCCAAGTATACCAAATCAATTCCAAATGGCAGAATACTCTCATACTACCTTAACTTATGTAGAATAATGTAAGTGTACACCAATTGGTTCAGAAGAATAAATTCTTATTTCTTTATAACTGACCAATTATATCCATAATTCAGGTCATTTAATTGTAAACTTATTCCTTTTTGGTATGAGGCAATAATCTCACTTCCCTCCTGGACAGAAGGGAATTGGGATTACTGTAATTGTACTTATATTTGCGAGTACTTATTTTCGCGAAAAATTCCTTTCTAGCTAATTTCGCGTGTATGTAATTTCACGGAAGTAAGTGTTTTCCTTATTACTTCAATGTAAAATTTTTATATTCATGGGTACATGTTTTCGCAGAAGTCGCTGACCATGAATATTAAATTTGTGAAAATAAGTACACCACAAAAATAAATACAATTACAGTAATTAGGGCCCCGCCACTATGTAATCGCTCTGTCCGTCCGTCTGTCTGTCTGTCCGTAACAAAGTCGTGTCCAGGCTATAACTTTTTTGTCTTTTGAGATAGGCTTTTGATATTTTGCATGTAGATAGATTACTTCAAGACAATGTGTCTTGAACCATGATTGGTGACCTTTGACCTTGACCTTTGTCTTCAAGNTCAGATTTTTGCTTTTCTAGTGACAAGTCGTGTCCGGGCTATATCTTTTTTGTCTTTTGAGATAGGCTTTTGATATTTTGCAAGTAGATAGATCACTTCAAGACAATGTGTCATGAACCATGATTGGTGACCTTTGACATTGACCTTTGTCTTCAAGTTCAGATTTTTGCTTTTCTAGTGACAAGTCGTGTCCAGGCTATATTTTTTTTGTCTTTTGAGATAGGCTTTTGATATTATGCAAGTAGATAAATCACTTCAAGACGATGTGTCATGAACCATGATTGGTGGTGTTGTGTCCGCACTTGTACTGTGTGACACCTGTATTGTGTCCACACACTTTTAAATTTTGCACTTATATACAGCGGGGCCCATAGAGATAGCTGCCATCTCTCCAATGTCTAGTTGTATCAGTACGTAAAGTGGAACTTGGATGACTTGAACTGCAATAGCTCGAACACTATGAATGTCTTGAAACCATATTCTGGTCCCTTTGTTCAAGTCAAAACATAGTTCAACCTGGATAGCTCGAACACCCGTCTAGCTCAAACGTTCATTGGGTGTCCAAGCTAATGAAGTTCAACTGTATCTCCAAAAAAAAAAAATCTACAAATGTTGTCCCTGCCAAATTTGACATGGTCACTACTACATTGATGCTCTTATTAAAGACAAAAAATAAGACCTCTGATGGACTTAAGTGGGTGTTGTTAAATTTCTTTACTTTGTATCCTATTAATAATGTGTCATAATTACCAAGTGTTTTTCTGACTTTCGTGTTTATATGACAGGTACTGTCATTTTCCTCTGATTTTTTCCTTAATTACATAGTAATGAATTCACATTTAGACTGTATCAATTTGTAGGAACATCACTGTATGTTGGTGTAAACAAACTAACAAATGATTAGGGTGTAATCATGTAAATACATGCCTGGTTACAAGTAGATTATTAACAGATATTTACAAGCCAAACTTACATTTTTATGACAGAGGGTTCCTACTTAAGACTTTGAATAATGATCTTTTTATATTATTTGATAAGAAGAGTTGTACTACATGGAAGAGAAGTGTAACTGAGGAAGTTTACCCTGTATGAATTATAGTTTTTCGCAATGAATAAGAGTTCCCCTTTATCTTAAAACCGTTTATTTTCATTTTCAGTTTTCTAACCTTAATATGGTCCATTGATATGTATATGGTGTTTTCTCTGAATAAATCGAGTGTCTTGTCAGCATTACATGTAATATACACCTGTCAGCATTACATGTAATATACACCTGTCAGCATTACATGTAACATACACCTGTCAGCATTACATGTAATATACACCTGTCAGCATTACATGTAATATACACCTGTCAGCATTACATGTAATATACACCTGTCAGCATTACATGTAATATACACGTGTCAGCATTACATGTAATATACACCTGTCAGCATTACATGTAATATACACCTGTCAGCATTACATGTAATATACAACCTGTCAGCATTACATGTAATATACACCTGTCAGCATTACATGTAATATACACCTGTCAGCATTACATGTAATATACACCTGTCAGCATTACATTTAATATACACCTGTCAGCATTACATGTAATATACATCTGTCAGCATTACATGTAATATACACCTGTCAGCATTACATGTAATATACACCTGTCAGCATTACATGTAATATACACCTGAAGGAAGTAAAACATTGAAAGATCAAGCTTTGTAATACTATGTACACAATGTCTATTGAAGGGCATTTGTGTTCATTTGAACCAGCAGACATGTGGATTGCAGAGTGTACAAATGTTCATGTTTAACAGTGGCGGATCCAGACTTTCCGCTAAGGGGGGGGCCCACCAATAATTTTTTCAAAAGGGGGGCCCGGAACCCAATTTTTTTAAAAACCCCTAGGAATTTTAAATATTTTCCGACCTAAGGGGGGGGGGCCCGGGCCCCCCCTAAATCCGCCACTGTTTAATTGTTCAAGAAAGACTACTAATAGTAAATTAAAAAAGCTTGCTTTACATGACTATATTTAAGTTTCAAATCTCAGGGAGGCAGTACCGCAATATTTCCAACTCTGAACAAGTACTTCAAATCTATCCTCACCTGTAACTGGTATGTTTGTCACACAGTGGGATTTGTTTTCTTGTCAACATCAATAAAAAAGCAAAACGAAAACATAGGGATAACCTGGAAAATCAAACAGAACAAGAGAATGAGAAACAATAAGTTAAAAAAAATAAACCGAATAAACAATAACACCGCACAAAGCAGTGTACCTCCATAAAAACGGGTATCATCAGGTACTCTGGAAGACTATGCACTTATTCAGAGAGGGTACATGAATAAACGATGAACATGATGAAAGGATGGAAGGATATGGCGTTAATGCACATGAGACAAAGTGGTAAAATGAAGCAATTGAACAATTGTTGTTTTTCATCTTCATATCACCATGAAGTTCTACTTGGTGAAAGGGTTTACAAATATGCAGCAAGATTATAATTGTTTGATCAATTTGTATTTTTCAGGAAAGAGTCCATGCAAAAGACCCTCCACATGTCTATTTGGACCACCTACGGGCATATTTGGACCCCAGGTCAAACAGAAGTGCCAAGGTAAGGTAGACTGATGTTGTATTTGTGTTGAAGCATGTCTTCTCCTTACTTGACAGAGCTAGAATAGACTAACACACACCCTATTACCACATTGTTCAAAGTTTGGCAGTCACAGAATTCCTATCTTTAGTATACTCCACACATGCAGTAAAATCTAGAGCAACATGGATGTTGTAAAAATTATAATGTATTGGCCTGAAATGTTCTTAAGATTAACAGTCATTTGTTAAGTCATGCAAAGTTAAAATTTGGAATCCTATTATAGACCCTCAGTATAGCTTTTGGAAGTCTGTAAAGTTTCTGTAAAGACAGTCAATATGATAATTAGTCAGGCTGAGGTCATTATGTAAACATAATTTTTCATTTTTCATGAAATCATTGTATTGTAGACTGTCAAGTTGAAAACACAATTTCATAAATTTTAATTGTCATTAATCCTAATTACCAGTACTGTCTAACAGGTCAGAGACTCCGTGTTAAAGCCGGCCATCGTTAATGCTCTTCTAATGTAAAGTTATCTTAGGTTAGTCATTTTCCTGTTTGACTTCACTGGAAAGAAAATTATAATGTGCTGCAATTTTGATCAATGCAGTTTCGTTTTCGTAAAATAGAAAAAATGAAAGGTTATGGAGTGAATGTATATCAATTTTCATTTAGTATGTCCAGTGGTTGGGGAGGGGATATCTGGTGCAGCTTTAATTTGTTAATTTCCCATCACTGAAAAACACCATGCAAACTTTTTATTTGCTCAAAGAATGAAAATTGCCTTTCTTGCTTTTAGCTTTTTACCACTACATGTACTGCCATTTTAACTCTCAATTATATACATCAGGAAAACATTAGCCATCATCTGCTTGCAAATTAACAGTGTGTCCATCCTGAATTTTTACAATATATGTATTATTTTGATCAGCTTTATTTTATTACTATTTTGACATTCTCCAAGAAATAAATTTCTATAAAACTTATATGTATTGTAACAATAAATATAGTATCTATACTGAATCATAATCTGAAGCCATTAAAGTTTTCCGTGGGGAGATTGAATAATGGAGTCAAATAGAGATTATTAATATGCAAAGTGTAGAATTGATTCTTTTCCTAGACTATTTCATTGCAGATTAACACTGTTGTAAAGAAGTTTTCAACATTATAGGAGATCATGTAATGATGAAATAAACCCTTTCTTACTGGAATATCCTGTCTGTAACGAACCCTGTGTATTCAAAATTTCAGTTTATCCCATTGGTCTTGTTTTAATACATGCTTTGTAAATGTATATGTGAACAAGAATTAGAATCATCAAGACGATATACAGACAGAAAAAAAATAGAATTTATATTGGTAAACCACTCACATGTTATAACTATAATCCTATCCACAATTGCAAACTTAAACCTGCCCAAATTGAACAATAGATTGTAAATTTTAAACCAATCTTGAGCTAAACCTCTACAACTCCTTATGAATCTAAAATAAACCTTAAACTTAATTCCACAATTCCAACTCATCTAAGCTGAACCTTTATAAATCTGTCCCTCATTATTTTCATAATTAATTAAAACATAATCCAAATCAAGCACTAAATTGGATTAATTGGACACCAGTCTATACTTAACCTTTTTTGAAGTATATTTACCAGTCAAGATTATTCAAATTGTCTGTGAATGGGTTATAGTCTCCATACATTGTATATTTAAAATAACTTGAAACTTTGGCTTTCCAATTGATTCGGAAATGACCTTGATTTTGTGATGTATAATTTGGTTTTGATGAGAAATCTAATAACAAGATTCCCTGTAATCTATTTATACAGACAAGTTTATTATCGTCACAGTAGAATGCTTTATTTGGGTCTATATATTGGCTGTCACATATCATATAGAACAAAAATTATTGTTTACCAATACATAATTTGCTTTGATTTATGGAGGGAGTGAGACAAAAACAATGTAATTCAGATAGTTCTGTTGAGTAGTATTAAAAGAGACTAATTCTGCTACAAATTAGGGGGGTGGTATGATCATGGGCAGATTATTCATCTAGCTGAATCTCTATGTATTGGAGATTCTTAATTAACAAACTAAGTAAAGGATAATATTTTCCAAAGAATTTTCATTTTAATTTACCACTAATATTTTAATTTACACATTTTTTTTTTATTTTGGTTCACCTCAATTCAGACCAGTACAAACATTAGCTTTGTAGTTTGTGTGGGGTTGTGTGTGTGAAAATTTGTGAAATCTTAAAAAAAAAAAGATTATCAATGGCCTAAAGCTCTAAACAGACATGCATATAGTATTTTGCTTCATTTCCAGCACAGGTAAATGTTAAATGTGAATTTAACACATTGACAGTTTAGCATGATTTAGATAGAAAACATTTGGTTTTTGCATCAAATTAAATTACATTTCCCTCAGACTATAGACATCAAACATTAATATCCTGTTTAGAGAAAGTTTGGCTAAATATTATATACATGTAGCACTTCCTGAGGAGTTGAAGACATTAAAATCAAAACAAATATTGAATAAAATTATTGATGTTGATTGATTAATAACCAATGAATGACTTAGAACTTAGAACTTAGAACTTAAGTGCCCTCAACAGTAACCTCTAAAAAACATACAAATTTCATTTCACAATGACATTTTTGTAATACTGCAAAGTCTCAAGTGCTTATCATTGTTTATTTCTATCTCACCTTCTATAGCTAGGGTTAGCTCATTTCCATTTTAAATTTTTTCCTCCTCTGAAACCACTTTGCCAATTGTAACTAAACTTGATCAAAGCAGTCATTTGGCGGTGCCTTCAAATTTGAAGATCTCATCATAGATGGACCCCATTGAGTCACATAGTTTAAGTGATCATCCTTAAGCTTCCCCATGGTCATAACAGCCTGCAGAGCCTTTCGACAAAAACCATATCAGGTTGACCTTGATATATCAGAGATTGACCTGGCTATATCAAGTGATTCTTCCAACGTTTCAAATGCAATAATTTTTTTTTCAAGTTTTCACACGAAATAAAACAGATAAAAATAAAAGTCTATTGCATTTGCTCTTTCCGATTAGGTATTCAAATCAGAATTATGATTACAAAAATAGATAAACTAGACGTCAGAAAAATTGTAGAAACTGGCTAATTGATATATCCTGCAAAGCTTTAAAGTTCACACGTGACGTCATAAAAATCCAAGAAATGATAGAATATTGTAACAACCAAAGGTTGCTGCAACATTAAAAATCGACATTATTTCGAGTAGTTCGTCAAAATATTCATCCAATTTCAAAACCTTTGGCAATAAAATAATTGTTTTTGAAGTTAAAAATTGCTGAAAAAGCCAGAATGACATGTATTTCAAATTTCCCTCACAACTTTTGGAGAATTTGAAAAATCAGTTCTATAAATACAAATCTAAAATACTAAATAAAGGATGATAAACAAGTTATCAAGCTTTTAACAGCTGATATATTTTAAACTACCATCCTGCTCGCCAGATTATGAAGCTTGAGGCTTGTTTGCAAGGCTCACTCACCCCTTTGCTTCATATTCTGGCTCACAGTTTGATATTTTAGGATTCATAGCTGTCAAGAGCCCGATAACATATACATAGGACCCAATTAGGAATGCATTGAAAGATCATTCCCTGAGAAACTGCATGAACAATTTTCATAAATTTTATAATAGTGTTCTCTGAATGGTCCTGCTGGAAAATTGCTGTTTCCATGAGGTTGCAAAAGGCTTTGCCCCGAAGGCTTTGGTTGAAAATGGCGTTCATGAACTTACCAAAAGCTTTGCTAGAAAATGGCTATTTCCATTTTGCTGGAAAATGGTTGTTTCCATGAGGTCACAAAATCTTTGCTTGGGAATGGCGGTTTCAATGAAGTCACAAAAACACTGTACTCCATGAGGTTGCAAAAGGCTTTTGTGCAAAATGATGTTCATGATATCAGGAAAGGCTTTGCTTGAAAATGGCTGTCTCCATAAGTCATGAAGGGTTTTGCTGGAAGATGGCTGTTTTCATTAGGGTACAGAAGACATTTTTGTGTGATGATTTGTTTGATTTGGTCACAAAATACATTGTTGGAAAATGGCTGTGTCCATTAGATCACAAGAGGCAATTTGCTGAAAACTGACTGTCAAGAAGAGCAAAATACAGAGTGCTGATTTGATGTTTTTAAGAAAGAAATATTTGTCCTATTAGAATTCAAGAAATTTTTGTCATATTGAACTTCTTCTAGTTTTAAACAACTAATAGCACACATTTCTACTGTTATTTGTACACTTAGAACAATATGAATTCATTGAATATGTAAGTCGAATGCCAGAGCCACTAGTGAATTACCTCTTTATTAACAACATGTTATAATCAGTCAAATTTCATGTTTATCATTGAATCAAATAAAAGTTGAACATGATCATTGATCAGTTACAGAATTTATATACTGGTGTAAATTTTTCAAATCTTAATTAGAGAAATATGGAAAGTCGTTATCAGCAAAATTCCAAATTTTGCCCCAAGTAATCTCTACACAGAAGTATATATTTCACAAGTAAGAAATTTTATTAATTATGAACTATAACTATATATTCATTATTTTTAGCAATTTTGAATTCTATTTTGAGATTTGATGAGAAGCTAAGATCAGATTAACGCTCTAGATTTATTTTCTTATTTAGCTTCTGTGGAGATAACATTACAAAAATTAACATTTTTAGTGTGAAATACATTTCAGCAATCTATATCTGTCTCGTCAATTTGTTACACACCCAAATAATCGGGAGTCCAAAAACTGGATCAGAATTTATAAGTTCAAATGAGTAAAAAGTTTCCATCCTCTTCATATGTCATTGTGCATGCTCTGAAGCTTCAAATATTTTACATAAATTGATTCGAAAATGCTTGAAGTCTTGGGAATTTTCAGTTCAGAGAATATTTATTCTCGATCTACATGTACTATATGACCATGGTCATAATTGAATACCCATTCCTCTATCAGATTTTAAATTGCTTACACCTATTTCAAAAATACCTTAATCAATTTCCTTTTCAGCTGATCAGCCTAGCCATGTAAAGACCAAGTTAATTATACTTTTCATACTTTATGGATAAAGTTCAGATTAACTGAATGGTCACTCTTGGGCAGCTGTAGGTTGATCAGCTGAAAAAAATTGACTGAGGTGTTTTTGAAACAGGTATAAAAAAACAATTTTTAAAACTGATTGAGGAACAGGAATTGAACAGTGACCAAGGTCCTAGTAGATCCACCACAAGTGAAAACTAGAGAAAAAAACTTCCATCGCATTAGACTAATGTGGTGGTACCTCTTAGGACAAAGAAAGATTGAATTATCAAGGAAATGGAAAAGCAAATATAAAAATGCATATTGTGCTGTTTTAAAACAATATGCTTTTTTCTTGCTGATAATTTGTGATAAAAAGTACAAATGCATATTTTTAGCATGAAGACAACAGTAACTTTGTTTCTTCTTCAATACATTTCTACATGCAAAATTAATTTTGTCTGCAATAAAAAAAATAAAGTATCTCCCACTGGTAATTATATCTCATCCATTGACATTGGGAAGCATGTTTTATCATTAAATAGGGTTGTTCATTACATAAGAGAAAAAACAGATCCACTTCCTCCTCAGTTTTCACAAAGAAACATTTCATTGTTCATTTTCATTTGTCAGAATTCAAAAGCTTTAATTTCAGTAATTGCATCAAGTTGAAACGAGTGGCAATAAAGGGTTTCTAGTATTGTCTGATCTGTATATTTTTATTTGGTATAGTTGTGAGGTTTATATGTTACAAATTACCACATGGAAGTTTTTAGAAAGTCAATAAAATATCTGCATGTTTCATAACCTTGAAAATGCATGACTACAAATTGGACCCTCCTCTTCCATCAGTTTGCTTTTATTCCCCCTTTATTAACACATATTTAATGTTTAGTCTGCATTACAACATTTTACTACAAGTTCAGTTTAAAGCTGCTGTCAGAGTTAGAATTCTGTGTAATTTAGAAATAAGTTATTCAATGTTTAGGATAGGACAAGGTCATGTAGGATGCTGATTTTGAAAATTTGAATGTTCATGAAGCTATATTAAATTAAAAAATGTCAAAGTTAGACTGGGTGCTATATATTTTAAACCAATGTATTATTATGAAGTAAAAGTTAAGAAAATTTGGAGTACCCAATGAAATTGTCTCTTGTATTTTCTTTCAAAGGTTATTGTCCAATCAGATTTGATTTGAAATTCAAATAACCCAATGATATGTTTTGTTACAGGGAGCCTGTGTGGGAATGGTTGCCTTTCCCCTTCAGTGTGGTATTGATATTGTACGAGTCTTTATTATGATGCTTTTTCATGTTTTGAGTTGCCTCAGATTATTTTTGGCTTTAAATTTAAAAAAGCATGATAAATGTGTCACTAATTAATTATACCCCACTCCCCAATGGGGATAAAGGTATTCTGTTTTTTTTTAGAATGGAAGTTATATGTTAGATGCTCTGTCAGAAAAATATACATAAAATGCTTGAATTGTGAAATATGGAATGATAATAAAGAGTTAAGTGTTGTATACAAGTAGATATATATATATTCACTGTTCTTCTGTTTTAACATCAAAATCTTACACATTTAATTTTCAAGCTGTTATAGTGCAATAAGGCAAACTTAACCTCAACAATAAATACAACTTTTGTTATGGTGGAGGGGTTAATAAACAAGATTTATCAAACTGTTATTCAATTCAATTTCTGGCAGATGTTAGGAATATTTATACCCCCACAAACAAAGTTTGGAGTTATAAAGGAATCACCTTGTCCATCGGTCTGTCTGTTTCTTCCATGTGCCTTTTCAGTGCATGTACTCCTAAGTGGCCACTTGGATTTTGATGAAATGTTACACGGTTACAGTAGTATACCTCCTGAAGATGTGCATGAAGTAATATGTTTTCTGCCCGAAATTTGAAGGGGAGATACATCGCCTGTGAATATTTTCTGGAAAAAAGAGGTGGAGTAACCTTGTCAGTGCATATTCAAGGCTGTTTGGATTTTGATAAAATGATACACAGTCATAGTATGCGACCTGCAAATATGCATTAAGTAATATGGTCATTGCTTGAAATTTTTAAGGGCAGATAATTTGTCTTTGAATATTTTATGGGAAAAAGGGAGGAACCTTAGATCGCATGTCCTCTTAAACAAATGATTTGATTTTGATGAAATGTTACTACACAGTTGTAGTGTACTACCTGCAGATGTGCATGAAGTAATTTGGTTGCTGCCAAAAATTTTGAAAGGCAGGTAATTCAAATTTGTATGTTTTCATGAAAAAAGGGAAGTACCTTTTGAGTACATGTCCTCTTAAATGGCTGCTTGGATTTTGATGAAATGTTACACAGCATACATCCTGAAGATGTGGCTGCTGCTCATAATTTTGAAGGGGAGATAACCCAACTTTGAATATATTCTGGAGAAAAGGAGGGGTACCTTGTCAGTGCGTGTCTTCTCAAACTGATGCTTTCATTTTGATGAATTGTTAAGAAAAGGTTCTTTCGTGTATGACAGTAAGCATCACAGCCAAAAATGATAGGGTTCAATTTGGTAATTACAAGAATGATCCTGCAATTATATTGATGCCCTCTCCAGAAATCAAAATATTTTGGATTATAATGTACTGAAAACATCAAGGAGTTTCATTCATCATTTAAGGCAAACATTTTAATATTTATTTACCTATGTGTACAGTAAAAGTCATTTTGAAGGGAAAAAAATCCAAAATCTCAATGAATTTTAGTTCTAAGGGTGATTGAAAGCTTTTTCCCCTCTTGTATTCCATCTTGTTTTGTTTTTATCTATATTTTTTTTTGTTTTTATCGACTTTTTCTTATAATGTTGTTAAAGTATATTTTAAAAAAAAATAATAATAAATTAGAAGAATGGAAAATGATCTACATGTACTATGAGAATGTGTTAAATTAGTTTCTTCCTACCACAATATATTTTGATAAAAGATTTAAAATGTCCTTATATCACTCTGCTTGCCTGTATGTCATCTGATTTTCATGAGATTTCCAGTCAAAGATCTATTCTTTTGAATTTACTTGGCCAATTCCAACCATACTTGATTAGACTTGTCCTTAGATGTTTCTCTTCTAAAAATTTGTACCTCATCCATTAAAGCTGCCATTGGGAACATAGTTTACCATTTGAACATACTGTATAGAAAAACTATTCTGTGAAACTACATGGCCAGTTGGTATTAAACTTCATCATACTTACCAGTAGATTGTCCCCTTCATCCAATATGGCAGGGAACATGCATGTAATTGTAGTCTTATGGAAAAGGCTTTCAAAGATCTTCTCTGAAACTACATTGTGCACATAAAATTAGAATCAACAGTGGTCCTTATCTGCTGCCCATTAGATTAGTGTCTGAAAACACTTTTAAGGATCTTTTCCTCTGAAACTACTCAATCATTCAAAACAAAACTAGGTCCTATTTGTCCCTGATTGTTTCTTTCAAAAATTGTGTATGGCAAGCCTGCACCTCCCTTCCATGTATGGACCTATAACATAGAAGTTCATTTGACTATCTAAGAAACACGTTGCTGGTCAGCAATATGGTCTGTACGTACCAAGAATTCACGATAAACTTAGATTATGACATAAGTGAAAGTGTAGAAAGTCATATATTATCGTTAAAAATGCAACTTCAGGATACAATCATGACAATTGAATGAATTTTTTATCAGGACTTACAGACCCAATAAAGAATTTTGAAGGCTTCTTATGAGTAACACTTGAATTATTTTTATTGTCATCAAATTTGTAAAGTTGTATTAATGAGACCACAAAATGACATAACACATTAACTGTTTGTGGTTTCTTAAATGTGTTTTATTTGTATAAAATACCAAAAAGACAAAGTTTTTTAAAAAGAAAAGTGGTATTTCCTCCTGATTTTTATTGTCTTATGTCAAACCTACACTGGCTGCTTTTTAGAATTCTAGTGCATAATATTTCAATGTAAACTGATTGAATCACTAAATATTGCATATTTTTATGCATGAGGTTAATCCTCTGTTGTTAAGGCCATAATAAAAAATATCCTAGATTCTCATCCCCGCCCGCCCTGAGTTTTTAACCTGACTCAAAAAATTTTACTCTATATTTGGCCAATTTGAGAAAATAATTTTGAAAATGTCAGCAAGTTGATAAAGAATATAAAATAACATTCACCTGCCCATTCCAAACTTTGAGTGAGAAAAAAATGGATGATAATCTATAAATTATTTTATTATGGCCTAACCATTAGTTATACATGTACTTCCTAGTGAGGATTCAAATCAAATCTGCTTCATGCTCGTGTTTAAGGTTGTAAACAGTTCTGGCCAAATTAATGAAATATTCTACTGCTGCATACATTCTAGTCCATACATTGACCAGTCTTAAGGTGGGGGATTTGTCTTAATTCATTAGTATATCTGCGAAAATACATCTCCTCAGCACTGATTAAATGAAACTGAAAAATTTGTTGTTTATAAAAGAAATTTTTTTTAAATTACTAGCTCTTAGTGCAACTAGCTCTTAGTGCATTCATTTAGAGAATTAATAAGATTCCTTGTTACTTTTTCATAATTTCTTTTTACATTGATATTTTCAGAAGCGGAAATTATTGGCAGAATCCTCCTCAACTCAGGTGTTACGTGACTTGGAGATTTCACTTCGGACCAATCACATAGAGTAAGTTATATACAGTAGAACTTCAATGGCTCGAAATGCAGTAGCTGGACCACCATGGATGTCTGTAACCCTTTATTTCTTGTCCTTTTGTACAAGTTTTAACATAGTTCTATCTCGATAGCTCAAACACCGTTCTAACTTAAACTGTTTTCATTGGTCCTTTGGGCATGTTGGGTGTTCAATCCATCAAAGTTCTAACTAAACATTTTTTTATCAGCCCTTGGGTGTTCTAGCCATTGAAAATCGACTGTATGTTTTAAATGAAATATGGTTGATTTTAATTGGTCACTGCAGGCAAAAGGGAACAACAAAATATGTGCAGAAGAATGTATCAAAGAAATCATAACCATAAAAAATAATGTGAATAAAGAGCAAAACAACAATGTATATAACTTTCTACAACTCGTGCCAATATGCTGATCATTATTAACTGCTTAGTGTTATATATGGTAAATGTCCATGAAACAACATCTCACAAATAAATAAATGATCCCATTAACGGATATTACATATTTTAAGAAAATATTTGATGTTTGAAGCAAAAATTTGAACTTCAAAATCTTTTAATATCTGATGACATGTTTTTGCAGTACCAGTAAATATTTTCAAATTGAAAATTTTGACATGAATTCTCACTGTCTCATGAGGAGACATTCTGACCATACTGTGTTATGTAAAGCTTTAGTGAAATGGTTACTATACAATTAACATGCACTGAAAAGTATCTAATGAACTATTTGTAAGTTTCTGTATTTACAGGTGGGTACGAGAGTTTCTAAGTGAAGAAAACCATGGACTGGATGTTTTGGTTGATTATTTATCTTTCACACAGGTTGTTATGCGGTAAGATTGTGTCCATAAATATATTGTGTATAATATTGTCACATAAAAGTTCTGATGGACTTAATCAGCCTATTAACCCTTTCGCAGACGAGTCCCGCTACAGCGGGATTCTCGCTTCAGACAGCTGACAACCAGTCCCGCTCTAGCGGGATTCAATACCTGTTTGTATTTCCCGCATCGTGTATCGATTTAGACTAGAGTTGTCTTTCTTTGATGAGTTTCCCGGATGTAAACAAGAATGGTGCTTCCGTTGCAATGAAAATGGATGAAAAAAGGACGAAAAATGTGGATTTTACACAAATTTAAAGTTTGGGAACAAATCTTGATGAAATTCTTCGCGATTCTATGGACAAAGGATTAAAAAATTTTGACGAAAATGAGAATTTTAGCCAGGAAATCATAAGGAAACAGCATCGTATTGTTGAAATGTTCACTTCGTTGATGTTTTCTCATTTTTAGAAAATTTCTTTTGGAACTTTTAACGGGAATACAAATTTTTCCAAAATCGGACAAATTTCGTGCTTGGTATTCAAATTTTCACGTGAAAATATATACGGAATTTACTCGAAAATAAATAAAATACAAAGGTCTGTAATCGTTTATTCTCAAGCAAAAAAAATAGAAGAAAATATCATTTGGTGTAAAGTTAAAAAACAATAATAGAAAAGAAACACCTACAGTGACTGAAAATTTCAATCACAAGCTACAATTCCCAAAGAGCACCACAACAAAAACAAAAGACACAGATAAATGTAAACAAAAACCATCTACATAAAAAAAAAAGTACAGTGGTCCCTCTACTTAACGGCCCCTCGTTTGGGAGGCCACCCGGTTTATACGGCCATATTTCCTTTGCATTAACATTTTTATGTACAAAATGACCCCATATAGACGGCCACCCGCCTGACGCGTCCAGCGGCCACCCTTTTCGTGTCTAAATGACTCTTTTTACCTCGTATAAACGGCCAAACACTCACTGTTTACAAATTGCGATCAAACCGGAAGTTGTTGAAAATTTGACCTGGATGTGACCTTTGTCCTTTAGGTCACATATAATAAGTTTTCAAAAACACATTTTTGTGAAAAATGTCAACAATTATATCTTGCAGCTGTCTTTCTGTCCTTTTCTGGGCCCCAAAGTTGATTAGCTTTATCATTTCTTTTTGACAAATTAACGGATTTGTTAAATAAACATTGGCGATGTTTACATGTCAATTAACCCATTCATAAATTACATAGGTTACCTGTACTGCTAAATGGCCCAATTAAGCTGTTAATATTTTACTCCATTCCATAAATATGTTTTGATAATTGAGAAAACATCATCAGATCAAGGAAATTCATGTTTGTTTTTGTCACTTTTTGTTTATTGTTTTCTTTAATACCGTTTTACCGTTATGGGTTATTTCCCTTTAAAATCTGTGTTCAAATAATCAAGAATTTAATTTTTTCTTTGAAGCTATAATGACAATACCTGTTGTAAATTTATTGAAAAAAATTCTTTGAACACGATTTAAAGAACAAACAGAATGTCAAAGATACAAAATTTGATTTTTTGCAATTTTTCTTCAAAATCTTTACCTAATCCTACAAAATTGTAAGATTTTTATATATTAAATTTAGAAACTAGCAATGTGAAATCATGATGTTTAACATTGTACGTGTTCTTACTCACATACAGAAAGAAAACATAATATGAGTACTTACTCTCAAAAAGAGAGGAAAAGAGAGCTAGTAAGTTCTAAAATTATCATATTGGGAATAATCAGAAGAGAGTCCTCTCATGGAAGGCCACCTCATTTGAAAGGCCAGTTTTTCATTGCAGTAGGGGTGGCCTCTCAAGAGAGGGACTACTGTAATGACAAATTTTATTGTCATAGATATCTTTGTTTCTGAAGTGTCATAAATTACCAAGCTTGCAGAGTTGCAGTATATTGAATCATTGAATACAATGTACAGAATGTTTAGCATCAGATCCTTTTGATTAACTTGTATCTGACCTGTACATATTGAGAAATAAATGAACCAAAAATGCCTTGAGTTTTTAAATATTCTCAAAAAATAAGGCCCTATCAAGATTCTCATCCACCTGTTACAAAAAATTTGGGGTGGGTGGGAGGGTTTTATTTTATATTTATGTCCCCCAAACGAAGTTTGGGAGACATATTGTGTTTGCTCCGTTTCTTATTATTATTATTTTTTTTACTGATTTTCACTGAAATTGATAGGAATTTAAAGAAAATTTCTAAATAATTGAAAAAAAAAAAATTGAGCTTAGAAAAAATGGGGCGGGTGGTGATGAGAATCTATCAATTAATTTGATGTGGCCTAACACAATCATAATCATCACAATATTGCAAAATTTGTTGGCATGTAGAAGGGCTTAAAATGACAAAACTGTTAAATTTTGTTTTTGCATTCTTCTTTTTGTATATTTCAGAAGGGAGCAATTACTTAATAAGGAGAAGAGTGCTAGCCTGGATGGCTTGTCACGGAGTCCTACACGACGTCTCAAGAGATCAAATACTATAGGTTCTCCTAGGAGTATAAAAAATTCCAAACTGAACATGGGGGAAGCTAGGGATGATGTACATGTCTGTATCATGTGTTTACGTGCCATAATGAATCATCAGGTATTATTGTTGTAGATTTCAAAGTTGGGGTAGATCTAATGGTAAAAAGTACTGAAAAGTTATGCTGGATGAAAAGAACAAATATGAAAGAAAAATATTGATGCACATAAATCTGATAAATGCAAAATCAGAGCACAAATTGTGATGAGTAATAAGTTTACCCTTGTGCATCACATTTCCTTTCTGTGAATTTTTAAAAAGTACTGACATGTTGGTTTACCTGTAGTTATTACTCCTTGAACCCTTATTTCATATTAAGTACTGATATATATCTCTTTTGCTGTAGGAGTTGGTGAAATGATTGGCTGTACTGAGTTCTAAAATCTTTGTTATCCTGATGTATAGTGAACTTTTACTTAAGATTATATTTGTCTGAACTTATACATAGCTAAGCCGAGATTCGGATTATGAAAAAATATTCAAGGAATGATCGAAGAAGGCAGTAATTCACGAATGCATTTTTCAAAGCGGTATAATGGCACACCAAACCTCTTATTCCATTGCAGTTGCAAGCATCAACTCATGTTAACTGATATCCACATGTCGTAAGACAGTAAAATTTTCATCACAGAACTATATAGAAGTGAGATTATGAAAGATCTGTGGTATGGCTGTTTGATAAATGTTATTTTCTAACCACAAGAAGAAACCAATAAAAATCCATGGTACATGTTACTTCTCTAACCCTCAAACAAGACCAAGGTGAAAGTTTGGAAAACATATTTATACACAGATATCACAAGGGCAAAGCTGTTTCACAAACATCATTGACAAAGACAAAAGTAAAGATATCATTGTGATATAAAAGACAACAAAGGAAACAAAAGTACCAACAATAATCTGTCAAAATAATGCATACAAAGCTCAGAAGTCTTCCACAATGAACAGACTTCTTGTCCTATAGATTTTACTTTACACAATCACTCTTGTTCAAAAATACTTAAGGTTTGTTTTGTATGTTTCAGTATGGATTCAACCTTGTCATAGCTCATAAACATGCCATCAACTGTATAGCGCTCAGTCTAAATCACCGCAGTTTACGGTAAGTAGCACTCAGTCTAAATAATCAGAGTTGATGATTATGTCAGAAACCATTAAGGGGAGATAATTTGACTTTTTTCTTTGATTCCTGCTGCAAGGATTATCTCTTAAGCACACTTTCTCTTAACCACATGAAGGATTTTGATGAAACTTTACACAGAGGAAGGACTCTATATGGAGATTGACATTATTTTTGTTGAGCCTTCAACGATAGTCTAAAAAATCAAGACTTAGGTATGGTGATTCCAGCAGCGGCGGTGGCTTCCACAATTCTGTAAGTTTTTTCTTGGGTCTGTTTAAAACATCAACCACCTGTGCTAGCCTATTGATATTTGGTATGCAGTTACATTATCATCAGTACAGGTCTGTTTCAGTAGCATTTTGTGTCTATGCCCCAGCAGTCATGCTCCACTGTCTTTGAAATTTGAATTGTTTTTTGAATGTTCAAGTTTTTTCTTGTGTCTGTTTAGCATCAACCTCTATAGTTGCCCATTGATATTTGGCATGCAGTTTCATTATCGTGATTGAGATCAGTTTCAGTGGCATTTTATGTCTATGACCCTGATGTCATGCTCAACTGACTTTGAAATTTTGCAGCCTCTCGATATTTGACATGCAGTTGCATCCTAAGGATTATACACTTTCATATGGTGGCCTTGACCCCTCTATCATGCTTGAAAAATCATATGAAGATTTTAGCAAGCAGGTAATGCACATAAATTGAAGACCTTCATTTTATTATCATGGTTGCTGCTGAAGATCAATATGCAGATTCATGCAATGCATGGGTAAGGCAGATGTATTCTTTGTCAACAGTTTATTTTTTACATGGACAGTTTTTCAAAGAAATTATTCAAAGGATTGATATTCTGAAGTAAAGCATTGGGAGGAAACATTTATTTGTGCGCTTTGTGTGTATAATGCATTCTGTGTTTTTGTCTGATTTCTTCATAATATTTTAACTGGAACCCTTGTGAAAAGTTTTTTCTGTGGGATGATATCATTGTGTTCATACTTGTATCCACATTTGTACTGTATCCACTCTATCATACCAACTCCCACTTTAATGTGTATTTATAGTATTAATTCAGGGTTCAATGAGTTCATTTAGCTGATTATAACTGGCTGCCATTTGGCAAAAGGTCTTGTTGTTTTATTAACTTAACAAGCTTGATAGCTTTTTACCGTCTTCCCATGGCATATAAATTGTTATCAACTGACTGAAAAAGATAATTGAAGATTTATGTCCATCTTTCTTTCTGTTCATTACTCTTTTTGTGGTGTCAAAATACAGACAAAATTAAGTGAAATGGGATAACAAAATTTTTTCTGATGTTTAATTCCCTTTGTTTGTCATATGATGCATGACTAGATATTGTTGATTTGTGTTCTGAAAGGGATTTTCAGATCTGTTCTAGAATAAATTTTTAATTGACAATTACTTTTAGATGGATTTACTTGGCAATAATTCCAATTGCTTTTGCAACGTCTAATTTCATAGGTCATTGTCATGAACAACAAAGCATTTATTTCTTGATAAACTCATCTTGCCCATAAATACACTTCGAGGAAAAATAGTGCAGTATATGGCCACGTTAAATTCAGTTACAACATTATAAGAAATAAAAGTAATTTCGGAGTAGTTCATGGATGTGTAAATGCAGCCTTTCACATGAAGTCCTTTGGACTTTATTCAGTTTTTGAGTGAGTCGGCCACATTTACACAACGATTAACTCCTACAAAATTACCTTTATTCTTATACAGCATCAATTTTTTAATTTGCAGTTTTTAAATGACAAATATTGTTCACTTACATGCATATTTTATGACAATTATTTTAAATATAAACTATTGTTTTATTTTTTCAGAACAAAAGCATTAGTATTAGAATTATTAGCGGCAGTATGTCTAGTCAGTGGGGGACATGAAATAATACTCTCAGCGTTTGATAACTTTAAACAGGTGAGATAGTCTGTGACAGTTAGGTGTTAATGAGTGCTTGAATATATGCAAACATCTGAAAGGAAATACAACCACATTTATCATCATTCAATGATACAACATAGAGTATAAGGCAAAATCCATGCTACATGGATAGGTATTGATAGCCTTTCAAGTGATCAAAAGGATTTTCCATAATTAACATGCCTTATCCAATAATTATCACATGTTATTTTCTAATAAAAGTTGTTTTGATTATAAAATGGTTGCAGAATTTATGTCATTTTGAGAGGAAACTGATATTATTATTCAACTGTTAATTAAGTTGGATTCTTGTGGTTCATTTCTTTATCCCTTCATTCAGTATATACAGTAAAAAAGTCTGAATCTTTTACGTCATTTATTGCAAATTATCTTGTTTTCAATTAAATTTTATATCATTAATATTGATAATCTGGGGAAAAGTAGGAATTTATGAAACAGAATTTTCTTTATGTAATAATGAAGTAATAAAAAACAAATATTATTGATTATCCCCATGCCTTTATAAAGAGGCACTAATAGGAAAATGAATATTCAAATTCTTTTTATATATTTTATATTTTAAGGTATTGCACTGGTTTTCCTTTGATTTTAAGAGTTGATTTTTTTTCAAACCATAATGTTTAAACTTCCATTTTGTCAAATAAAAATATTAAGGAACTTAGACCAAAAAATCTCCCCTTATAAGTACACCATTGTCTCAGATCTTCCTATTACATTTTTCTGCATTCGTAATTATTCTATTGCTAAATGCTTATCATAACAGTGACAGCATTCTTATACAATGTTAAGATATGTCAGTGCTATGATTTTAAAAAGGTTGATACAGTTAAAACTTGTGTATCATTAAGTACATGTTATAACATTAAGTTATAGTAATATAGTGAAAAGAATTTAGCAAACGATGCATGTGCAGTACAATTTGCACCCTGAAGAATCTTGATAACTTCATTACCTTAAATACAATGCTTTGGTATGGATTTTTGTTTGTATTAAAAAGTTTACAAATGTATTATTGTTTTCGTATTCAGTATTCAAACTAGGGTATGTCTAGATTGTCATGACTTAGTTGAGACTAGAGATTTTGAAGATTATTCGGACTCGTGGAAATTGCATACCTTTGAATTTTGATTGTAAATAATATATGTATTACAGGTGTGTGGGGAGCTCATCAATTCCAAACACTCATGGATTATTTTCTGTCTATTTATAGGTGTGTGGGGAAGCACATAGATTTGAAACACTCATGGATTATTTTAAAAATTATGATGAATTCCACATAGATTTCATGGTAAGTTTATTATTCATTACTTTAACTGTATAAGGTTTTTTTGGAAGTACTTTCAGTACACAGAGGTGTTTCATTTACAAAAGGCCCTGGTCTGACAAGACTGAAAACACCAAACATACAGAAAAATATAATTTGTGTTAGACTTTATACAGCAAATGATGAGAAGTCGTGAATATATCAGTATGCAAGTATGAAATCTCGCAATTTTGAAAGAAATCTTGAAATTTTTTACCTGCTTATACTGTATGTAATTGAAAAAAAAAACAAAACATTTAAACCTCTATTTGCACAAATGCAAGTGATATAAATTATAATTTTAACATCAATGTTAGAAAATTATTTATAGTTTTCATAAAAATATTTCAAGATACTGTTCAATATCAAATTGAGTCAGTTCGGAACTTTTAGTTGATAGTCATACACAGTTAAACTTTTGAATCTAACCAACCTAGATTTAAATTTCATACAAACCACTCTTATCTATTACAATTCATAAAAGTTGTATCTAAAGATTAACATGAAATTTTTGTATAAATTTTTTGTTGATGAAATATTGTTTAGTATGACAGTAATTGGGAAAAGACAAAATCATATTTTATGTACATTGAAACTTGGATGGGTCAAAACCCAAGGAAATTATTCCAGCTATAGGGTTTTCAAGCTACTGAGGTCAATCTATGTTTAAACTTGAATAAAGATACAACAAATAGGGTAAGAGACATCCATGGTGTTCAAACTATTGCATTTGGAACCATACATGTATTTTACAAAATGCCAAATATACTCATATAACCAAAAGTACAATTTTACCTTACACCAGTAGCATTCATTTAACCCTCATACACATTACTACTGTAGATATGAGAAACATTAAGAGGTGACAATGTGGTTGTATTTGCCTTGCAAAATTAAAATTGACTTATTTATTTCAGGTTGCATGTATGCAGTTTGTGAATATAGTTGTTCATTCAGTAGAAAACATGAACTTCAGGGTCCATTTACAGTATGAATTCACAACAATAGGATTGGATGATTATTTAGGGGTAAGTAACATGTACTTAATTAGATACTGTGGGAACATAGACTGTAGTAATATTATATGTATAATTGTTCTGACTAAAACAATATTACATGTGTATTTGATCTGTCTAAAATAATATTGTAAGGTAGGAATATTACATCATTCACTTTCAAATTACAAAGACACAGAGATTCTACTTCTGTCACATTGGATTCCTCATCACTCAAATCATTATTCTGCACCAGTAACATTGTGGTTCTACATCATTTACATTATTGTAACACATCAGTCACATTGAAATTCCACATAAGTCATATAATTAGTTGTCAGTCAGCTCCAGTGGGATTCCTCATCATTGGGATTTGACATCAATCTCATTGCAATTCTATATCAGTCACATTTTGATTTTACATCAGTCACATTGAAATTCCACATCAGTCACATAATAAGTCTCCATCTGCTCCACTTGGATTCCACATCAGTCACATTGGGATTTCATATCAGTCACATAGGGATTCACATTGTGATTCAACATCAGTCATGTCGGGATTCTTTATCAGTCACATTGTGATTTTACATCAGTCACATTGTAATTGCACATCAGTCACATTGTAATTGCACATCAGTCACATTGAAATTTCACATCAGTCTCATAATTAGTCTCTAATTGTTCCACTTGGATTCAACATCAGTCACATCGGGATTCCACATCAGTCACAATGGGATTGTATCAGTCACATTATGATTTCACATCAGTCACATTGTTATTGCACATCAGTCACATTGTGATTCAACATCAGTCACTTTGAAATTCCACATAATTCACATTGGGATTTCACATCAGTCACATTGTGATTTCACATCAGTCACATTGAAATTCCACATCATTCACATAGAGATTCCATATCAGTCACATTGTGATTTCATATCAGTCACATTGTGATTTCACATCAGTCACATTGTAGTTGCACATCAGTCACATAATTAGTCTCTACCAGTTCCACATGGATTCCACGTCAGTTACATCAGGATTTCACATCAGTCACAAAGGGATTGTATCAATCTCATTGTGATTTCACATCAGTCACATTGTAATTGCACATCAGTCACATTGTGATTCAGCATCAGTCACTTTGAAATTCCACATACTGTGAAAGTACTATTGTTCATTGGGTTCCAATTTTCGTTGATTTCGTTGTTTGCTTAAACTACCAAATTAAGTTCCCAATGAAATGCATTTTTTCCATAGAGTTTTAATGAAGAGAATTTGAAACCACAAATTAAAGTACCCACGAAATAGTGATATTTATGAAAACCATGAAAATTGATGACCACGAATAAAAGTACTTCCACAGTAATTCACATTGAGATTTTATATCAGTCACATTATGATTCCACATCAGTCACATTGTGATTCAACACCAGTCACATTGAAATTCCACATCATTCACATTGAGATTCCATATCAGTCACATTTGGATTCCACATCAGTCACATTGAGATTCCATATCGGGCACATTGGGATTTTATATCAGTCTCATTGTAATTCTACACCAGTCTTATTATGATTCCACATCAGTCACATGTGATACCGCATCGACAAGGTTTTTCAGAGCCATAAATTATGTTTCTTTAATTTTTCTTTGAAATTAGAATTACAATCATATCAGTATGAAGTAGAAAATACAGTAACCAAGAGATACAACTTATCTAGGTGTTATCGCCACCTTTGGGACTGGGGTAAATTTTGGCAATAAGTTAGGGTGGCAATTAATCGAGGGAAACTATGTAACTTTTTGAAATTTGGACCTTGAAAATTGCTGGTGATAAGTGAGGGACCGCCATTAAAGAGGGGCGGTTTAACGAGGGAGCACTGTATACAACTTCAAATACAGCACAGATAACTTGTATGAAAGAATATCTCGCATGGTTTTTAATGCATCCATTGTTAACAAATTTTACAACTCCAGTAAGACTGTAAAAAAATTTGATGTTCTTTTGCAGAAATTACGACACACAGAAAGTGACAGACTGTCGGTACAAGTTCATGCATATTTAGATAACACGATAGATGTCGCACAGTTGTTGGAAGATTCAGAGATGAAAACAGAAGCTTTAGAAAGAGCAGAAGAGTTAGAAGATGAATTATCAAGAGTATGTATCCAATTGACGTATAGGTGCCAAATTCTTCTTCCTGATATACTTTCATTAAATTTATATTCTACTGTATTAGAAGCAGCTTGGATTGTCTCCATTCAGCGATGTAAGCTGCAATATAATAATGAATTCTCAAATTTACATATTAGAATAGCCTCTTTGTAAATCATTACATAAAAGCAATATATAGTATTTTCAGAGTGCATTTTACATATATCAACGTCTATAATTTCAGGAAAGAGAGAGATTCCAAGAATTAGAAGATGAGGCAATGGCTAAAACAGGTGTGTAACAAAATGTTATATATATAGCTACTGGGACAAGATGTCTTTAGAGATTATTATTATTGTTATTAGGTTCAGTTGCGTACCCAGAATTTGCAATTTTCACATAAAACATATTATTTTGAGGTCATAATCTTCAGGTCATACTGTTTAAGTGGGAATTTTTGTGAGTAATTTATTTTACTTTATTCACAGTAAAACTTATGACAGGAAAATTTCATACTGCACAAAGTAAAAGATCAGGAATTGCAAAAACCCCTGAAACCCATGAAAATAAGATCAAACCTTTTTGAAAGAAATCGTAAAATTTGCAACCAGCAGAAATAATCACTTCAGCAGTATTTGGTGGGGTACATTTTTTAAATTTCAAATTAAGTAATAACAGTACATATATATATTTGAATACCCAAGGGCGACAATCATAGATTTGATGGTCAAAATGCAATTTACTGGCGACATGTGATGGAGCCTGTAAATGGATATTTTGACCTTCAAATCAAGATTGCATGGATTTCATGTTCTATTTTTGACTTGTGCTTTTGTAACCATATTAGGAACCAGACTAAACAGGGAACCTACTTTGTCCCAAGTGTGTACATTGTAGAATTGACGGTCAATTTTGACCAATCAAAACCTCCATTATATAAATGTAGCATTAGAATATATTTTATTATGAATTTTGAGTGTCACATGATTTTTTTAACTTACAGACTTTATTGTGATGTTGAAATAAAAAAAAAATTTGCTATTGTTTCAGTTGTAATAACGCAAGAACAAAACCAAAACATTTTCTTACATTATACTGGATTTGTAGAATTCAGGATGAAGTCAGAAATTAGACAAATCAAAGATAAAATATTACACACAAGCAATGCTCATATACCAGAAAATCCATCATCACTGACTAGTGTTTAAAGAAAATTTCTCAGAATCATTAATTTTATAAAGAATAATTGAAGCCTAAGTATGCTTAATAATCTCTCCATATATTTAGCTATGACACTTGCGATTCTTAGATACATCGATTTGTTACATTATAGGAGAAAGACGTAATATAAGAATGAAAAGAATATACAACAAATTCAAATTTGTATACACCTCAGTCAAATCATTAAATTTTGAAGGTATTTTCCATCATGCATTGTAAAATATACATGATTCTTAGTAATAATGATATGATATTGTATACAGTATATACTTTCTCTAATTATAAGTTGTTGAAAATTGTGTATTGATATATATATATATATGTAAGTATACAGTGCTGCCTTCTTAATTTGCTACTTTTTGGACCAGTCAAAATAATGGCGAAAGTTAGGGTGGGGACTCGTCCAAGGAATAAATTACATAGGAGTTAAACCCCACTGCAATTTTTGCGCCTGTCCCAAGTCAGGAATATGTTGGTCATTGGCTTGTCCTTGTCTTCTTATAAAATTTTAGATTATTGATATTCGGGTTATTGGATGTGGTTTGTTTCCATTGATTTATTCACTTTTTTACTTTTTGGGGGCCATTTACCCCATTTCCTTTCTTTTTCATATAAATTACATAGAAACTTTAGGTATAATTTTTTTAAAAATCGGACTGAAAATGGGTGGCAATAAGTAAGGGACTGCCATGAAAGAGGGGCCAAATAACAAGGAAGCACTGCATTTTGCTACGTTTAATCAAAACATTTTCTCTTTGTCAGTCAGATACGACATATAATTGATTTTAGATTGAATTTTTGTACAGTTTGTACATATGCATATCCAGAACAGGTTTATTATCCTTTGTTTAATTGAATGACTTTCTAGTAAAATGTTAGTTTTATAATCTCTTATAAAATATATCATGTACAGAACAGTTTGGTATCATTATATTGTACATGTAAAATAAGGCACTGAGCAATTATATGAATTTTAAAGTAAGGTTATGAGCTGTTTTTATATGCATATTTATGACAACTTTTAAAAAAAGTTACTTTTATACTTGTTAATGAGCTAATACTTTTTGTGTTACCAAAAGATTTAGAAATGTATGGAATTAAAATGAGTTTGATGGTTTGTAAAAACAGTAATTGTTACTCTATATTCAAAGTATTGAAACATGTCTTTCATATTTTTTCTTTATTCTTCATCTTGTAAATTTTTCTTTGATTAAATTTTGTAAATTTATAAAAATTTTGCACAGATTGAATTGATTGAGTCAAGTGATGACTGCAGAAATCTTGCATAAACAATACTTTTTTGAAGATAATACATGTACATACATATGCAAGAATAGCCTACTTGCATTAGCCTAAATTAAAATTTTTTTTCTGATTTTCAGTTGAACTTGAAAAACAGTTATCTGAAGCAACAAATGAAATAGAAGAACTAAAGGTAAGCTAATTTCCTGTTTCACAACCTGATGGATTATGGGTAAAGTTACTTTTCTGTTTAACAAATAACGAAAAGAAAACCAATGGTGAAATATATTTAACATCAATTGTATTATTTGAAGTTCTTACATGTATTTGTTGTGTTGACTGTATGGAATTTGTCGATGTACTTTTAGGAAATTCATTATTTTACCATTGTCTCAGACTTGTTATACAACCAGAGTAATCTTCAAACATGATCATATTCCTTTACTACTTAAAATCTTTTAAATTTGGAATATCAAAAGTTAAAAAAAAATGTCACCAAAACCAGTAAATTAATTTAAGCTTTAAACAAAATTTGGTGGAATTTTCAGGATCTTTTGTCACGGCATGAAAAAGAAGTACAAGAATTACGACAGATTGTTAATGAAAAAGATGAAGAATCGAAGAAACGTCAAAGTATGCTGGAACAGAAATTAAAAGAAATGGAACAACTGAAAATCAGTGCTACTACAGGTATATTACTCACTCTTATTATATAGATATCGGTGAAAGATTGAGAATTCCCAGTGAAAGAAAAGTGATAATTAACTGTGAAATTATTTTCCATAATTTAAAATTACATATAAGAACATATCATTAATAATATTGTCTACTTCAAATCATGTAGAAAATCATTTAAACATCCTGTTAGAAAAAGGTTATCAGTAATGTGAACAATTTGTTTTCTTTTATTATTTACAGGAAGCAGTGCTGGAGGTGTGACGTCTGGAGTTGCACCAGATTTACCACCACCTCCACCCCCACCACCCCCACCAATGGTAGCACCACCTCCCCCACCCCCACCACCACCTGGATCAGGTATGGTGCCACCTCCACCACCTCCCCCAATGGGTGGTGGATCTAATGCTGGTGGTAAGTACTGTTTAACGTATAGATTTCAACCTTCTTATTTTATGTTTTATCTATCAATAATCAGTTTTGTTAATGGATGATGACAATTTTTTGGGACATTAAAGAACATTTGACAGCAATTTATTTAGTTTCTTGATGTTTCGAAAATGCTTACCAAACATTGCGTAAATTTAATATTAAATACTTACATGTATCTGTAAAATAGATGTACACAAGTAGACATTTGTTGAAGAATAGTGCTTCAGTACATGCTCTTAGGACCATCTCTTATCTGTCCATAGACCAAGTTTTTTGCTCAGTTTTCAAGACCTCAAATTGATAACAAGATTATGAACAACTCAAGCTTCCTTAATTCATGTTTTACCTGGTACTTTTGAGATCATTCCTCATGTATCTCTTGGTATTCAGCAATTTTATTTCTGGTGTTACCGGAGAGAATGAATCTCCTTACAAAATGGCCATGTGTCACCTACGGGAATTGAACCTGGGACCTATAGCACTTCAGCCAGCCGCCTAACAGAGTGAGCTGAAGAATCAATCTATTAGCTCAGTCGATTTACTGGCTATTTAAACCTACTACAACGCAGGTTGCTGTCCAGCCACACAAGCAAGTTTACAAGTAAATGTGTATATTGATGTAAGGAGTATGTTTTGAATGCAAATATTACATAAATTCAAACATCAGGGCCCATTAAATTTTTAATTGAACAATCCAAAATTGTAACCAGATTATTACTTAATCATCTGCACAATAGTGAGAGATACAAGACCAAATAAAACAACATACTGTAATGAAGTTACACCTCTTGATTCAATCCTGTTGGCAAATATCATATATCACTAGGATAAATGAGTCCAAACTGTGACTGAAGCTATATTTTATCAAATTTCATTCTTAAAAATTTTGTTGTATTATGGTTCTTGTTGCACTATGGATGTCGGGAATACAGAGGGGCTCCCATTACAAAAGATCTTATACTTCATTTAATACAAGAATAAAACATACCAGTACTGAAATACATGTATGTGCTTTTAACAGAAATTCAATTTTCGATGTCTTTCCATTTGCAATTTGTACAGTGTCGTTATGATTTTCATTTACTGTACATATGTATTTTTTTTATGGTTTTCATTCAAAGTTAAAATTAATTATTATTATAAATTTAATTATAGCAATGACAATTAAAAAGAAGATTCAAACCAAGTTCAGACTGCCTGTGTTAAACTGGACTCCATTAAAACCACAACAAGTCAAAGGAACCATTTTTGCAGATTTGGATGACGAGAAACTTTATACTGTAAGTCATTAAAAAACCATTTTGGGTACAAGTTGAAAATTATTTCCTTTTACTGAAAGTTTGTTACATATTCCTATTGACAAATTAATGATAAGTTATCAAAATTTTTTGATGATACATGTACAGTAGAAATTCGATGGCTTGAACACCTAAGGGACCGATGAAAACAGTTCGAGCCAAAGGGGTGTTCGAGTTATCAAGGTCGAAGTATGTTTAAACTTGAACAAAGGGACCACAAAAAGGGTTGGAGACATCCATTGTGTTCGAGTTATTGCTGTTCGAGCCATCGAAGTTCTACTGTATGTGTTTTATTGAAAGGAATGGAACAATGATAGAAATGGTAGAAGTTAAACTCACTTTTTTCACCCTAAATAAATTTAATTACATGTATACATGTTTTTTTCAGGTGATAAACTTCAATGAATTTGAAGAAATTTTCCGTTTAGGAGGAGGACCAGGTCTCGTAGATGATGGAACCCCCAAAATGTTAAAGAAGTCACGGAAACCGGAACAAATTAGTTTATTAGAAGCTAACAGATTACGGAATTGTGGTGGGTATTTCTTCAAATCTCAATGGCATTTTACACTATAGAATTGTGGTGGAGACTTTTCACATCTCGATAAAATCATTTAACAATGTTTTTGCCATTGAAGATAATGTTCATAAATTGCAGAAACATTAATGGGGAACCTTTTTAAATCTAACTTTTGTGGGGCCATTTTCTTTTATTTTGCTCTAGAGAGGTTTTATTTGTGTAGTTGGAGTTACTAAATGGTTTGCTTTATACAGGTTTTGGTTTTCACATGTAACCTGTTTTATCCTATTAATGAAAGTAATATATTGGGTTTTACCTTCTTTTGAAAAACCAGTTGTTTATAGTATGAAATAAAATTTTGTCTTGTAGAATGTCAGATTATCTTTGCTGAGAAAATGTCTAAATGTATAAGTGTTCAGTTGAAAAGTTTATTAAAATTTTCATATATTTCACAGTCCATTTCATTTTCTTCTGTTTAGTGGGTTATTTTCGCGGGTCAAAAATTTTGTGGATTTAAGTGGAAATGTATGCCGAAAATTTAAGCGTTTTAAATGTTCAAAGATTATCAAAGATTCTATATATTTGATTTTGTCAGCAGCCAAAATATGTGAAATTAAAAACCCACGAAAGTTACACCCTATACGTTATTCCATTTCAGAAATACTTCAATTCATTGAGTACTTTGTTCTTATTTTCAGCAATTACAAGACGAAAAATAGAATTATCTAATGAGGAAGTTACAAGAGCAATCAATTTGTAAGTTGTCAGAAATCGGATATCTCTGGAATACTTTCTAAATTAAATAAGATAATTGTCAGTGAAATGTGAGCTCCCAGGTATGGGGGAAGGGTGCACAGGATACTTAATGCAATTTCTATGTGATGAAATTTTCATTCTCTTATGATTCACCCTCATTACCTGTTTCTTGCACAAATAGATATTTGATGAGATATGAACTAGTTGTATGGCTTTTACGATAATTTCATCGGTCAAGTGCCAAGTAATAGCACATCATGCATGATGTGCTATCACTTTTTAGCTCACCTGGCTAAAGCCAGGGTGAGCTTTTGCCATCACTTGGCGTCCGTCGTCCGTCCGTCGTCCGTCCATCCGTCCGTCCGTCGTAAACTTTTCTTCAAAAATCTTCTCCTCTGAAACTACTTGGCCAAATGAAACCAAACTTGGCCTGGATCATCACCAGGGTATGTAGTTTAAAAAATGTGTTCGGTTAGTCCGAGGACCAAACAACATGGCCGCTGTTACTAAAGTTAGAACGTAGGGGTAGATTGCTGTTTTTGGCAAATAACTCAAAAACCGTAGCAGATATCAAAAATCTGACAAGGGTAAAAATGATCAGAATGACAAGATCTACCCGCCGTGCAATTTTGAAGAAAATCCGATGACCCATGTTGGAGTTATTGCCCCTTTTCCGTAAAATTTTCAAAATTTTAATATTTTTAATTTTTTATTAGGAAAACTATAACAGATAGAAGCCAACTTGAAATTGCAAAAATGTTCAGCATACCAAGATCTATCCCTCTGAAAATTTTGAAGCAAATCTGAATACCCATGTTGAAGTTATTGCCCTTTATTGTCAAATTTTTGCTCTTTTATACATTGTTTGTCTACAATTTCAAAAATCTTCTCCTCTCAAACTGCTGGGCCAATTGTAATCAAACTTGGCCTGAATCATCACCAGGGTATACAGTTTCAAAATTGTGTTCAATTAGTCCAAAGACCAAACAACATGGCCGCTGTTACTAAAAATAGAACACGGGGGTAAATTGCTGTTTTTTGCAAATATCTCAAAAACCGTTACAGATATCAAAATTCTTATAGGTAGTAAAAATGATCACTATAGCAAGATCTACCTGCTCTGCAATTTTGACAAAAATCCATAAACCTTTGTAGGAGTTATTGCCCTTTTCTCACCGAATTTTTTAAATTTTCGTATTTTTCATCTATTATTTCCAAAACTATAGAAGATGAAGGTTAAGTGTAAATTGATGAAATGTTTGCCATGCTGTGGCGACTTCAAAACTGATGTTGAAAATTGTTCCTTGACCACCATTTTCAAAATGGCCGCCAAAAAAGGCGGGAAAATTCAACATTGTCCGATTTCAATGAAATTTGGTTTCCGAATAGATCTTGATGTTGCGACTTCAAAAGCGAAGTTGAAAATTGTTCGTTGACCGCCATTTTCAAAATGGCCGCCAAAAAAGGCGGGAAAATTCAACATTGTCCGATTTCAATGAAATTTGGTTTCCGAATAGATCTTGATGTTGCG